>CM027474.1:9382931-9397931 GCA_015776775.1 Magallana hongkongensis
TTCGGCCTCACAAGAAGGTTCAGAGTTTGATGTAGCTAAATATCCCATATATAAACAATTGTAAAGGATCTTTTTGAGAACTGCAATACTCAACATGTGATATGACTATAAAATTGAAGCAGGCAGCTATTTTTTCATTAGAATCTTTTTGTATTACTGTTTTGGGTTATTGCCCTTGATTTATTGATTCTTGATTATTTTAATTAATGCATCCACTGTTAACCAATTAATGTGATGATTATTTTTATACAATAATAAATATTCAATGCATATAAGTTGTTCTGCATAAGTAGTTTTGGGTTAGGCTGGATTAGTTTGTTTATTTTTGATTTCCAATTTTTAGATACTATGAATTATTTTAGGCTGGCACATTTATAGGGACAGTGTCTATTGCATTGCAATGAGTGACTATTTGGGGTTAAACTTGAACAGGTATGGAGAGATTGTGGGTGTTGACATCCCTGCTCTTTCTAGTCTTCGTGTTTTGCTAACCAACGATACAGAATGTGCGGTCATTTCTGCCCTGTATCGCATTGATATAAGTGTGCGGTCATACCTGCTTGTATTGGTGGTGGTTGCGGCGGAGCACTAGTGTATGGTCATCCCTGCTGGTGTTCTGGCCTTTCTAGTGCAAGTGTGCGGCACTCCCTGCGTTAGGTTGAGCTGTTGGCGCAAGTGTGAGGTCATCCCTGCTTGCGTTATCTCTGCTTGCATTAACGTTGGTACCTGTTGAGTTGCGTAGGTGTGCGGTCATCCCTGCCTGCATAACGTTGAGTCCCTATATATGTGCAGGAGCGGTGATTAAAGTCTGCTCTTGTAAATATTTTCAGCAATCAGGGCTATCCGAGTTCCAAGGGGGAAAAATGGATTTTATTTATACAGGATCTACATGTATTAATGTACATTGTCCAGATTGTATTATGACTCCATTAAGCTGACTTTATCATACCTATTGTTCCTCAGGTGAGCGATGTGGCCCATGGGCCTCTTGTTTAAAAAATACTCTGTAAGAAAGTAACAGTATATAGTCTTAAGGTACCTCACTACACCTACACTTATGCTTTTTAAGACACTACGTCACATGTTTGCGATTTAAATGTTTTGTTAAACTGATTATGTCGTTCGTTTGGGTTGTATATCGTCGTAGCTCAGTGGGTAAAGTATTGGGCTTCAGAACTGCAGATCACGACTTCGAATCCGGCTGGAGCTTTTGTTTATGTGAACTGAATTAAACTTTTAAAAATGTTATTACATCGAAACGCAACATTTTGTTTATTTTTTGAGTCGGAACGTTCAAATTGTAGAATTAGATGTATCTTGTCTAGATGTACAAATTTGTAAGTGTAGACGTATTTCTATATATCTTACCGTTTTTGAGATATACATGTAAGGCTTGAATCTTTTTAAGTGAATATCATAACATTTCATCTGTATAATGACACACACAATGCGCTGACCGGAAAAGTTTTTTGGTATACAGTTCGAAAAAATAAGGGTTCTGCAGGGGTCAACGTTCAAAACAGCCCTTTAGCTGTAACTTTTTAGCTCACCGAGACGAAGTCAAAGGGAGCTTATGCTATACCCGGTGCTATACGTCGGTGTCGGCGTCCGGACCTGATCCAAAGATTTTGTTGCAGGTCCTGTATCTAAGCTATTTCTTGTCCTACAATGTATCTTCACCAAACGAGCATGGATAATGCATATGGACCTACTTATGGATTTGAAAGGCTTGGATGCTGAAACTGGGCCCTAAATTTCAGGTGCTGGAGGAGGTTAAGGTTTTTGGAGCAGGTTAAAGTTTTTGTTGCAGGTGCCCTTTGATAGCAATATCTTAGTTACTGTTGGTCCTAACTTCACAAAACTTGCATGGATTTTGTGTCTTATGATACTGATGCACCTGACAGGCTTAAATGCTGAATCTAAGCCATAGGTTTCGGATGCTGGAGAAGGTTCATGTTTTTAGAGCTGGTTAAAGTTATTTTAGGAGGTGCCCTCTGATGATTATATCTTAGTTACTAATGGTCCTAACTTCATCAAACTTGCGTGGATGGTGCGTCTTATGATACTGATGCACCTGACAGGCTTGAATGCTGAATCTGAGTCATAGGTTTCGTATGCTGGAGGAGATTAAGGTTTTAATAGCTGGTTAAAGTTTTTGAAACAGGTGCATGTAACGTTTTCTCAAACAGTTTTCAAGCAAATATTTTTATATTTTGTTTTCGCAATAAAGGACCCTAACGCAAAGACCAAAAAAGGTCCCGGAAAAACAAATTGTGAAAAATAAGGGACCTAAAGGGTTCATTATTAAAACCAGCCCTTAAGATGTAACTTCTTATTTTTGATCGGATTTTTAAGATCTTTAATAGTTCAAAATAAAGGGTACAGTTTAAAAATTAAGGTCCGAGGAGGCACCTTTTGACTCCTTATATACCTGTTTATTTTCCAAAATGATCTCAAATTCCATTCACAACTCTTGTCATTCAAAATCACGTGAGTTAAACAAAATTTCCAATTTTGAGTCAATCTCAACTGTAATATACCCAGGGAATCTATTGATTTTATCATGTGTTAATTAAAAAGGTAACTAGGTTTTAAGGGTCAACCGTCCAAAATTTTGATATTTTGATATATCATTTGATATTTGACCTTTCATTTGATAGTAAGAAACGGGGGCTTGCCTCTCAAATCAGGGTACCAGATGGCTCTAAAGTCTTTTATCTATAACTCTTTACTGGGAGATATTTTGCTTTAAGTCATAAAAGCAGATATGTTATCTTACAGTTATGTATCCAAGCAATGTAATAAATTTATCATGCGTTACTTATTTACGCATTTAGAGGTTTTCAGAGGTCATGATCAAATGTCCGGAAAAAAATTAATCACCCATATATCAGAGAGGAAAACATTTTGAAAATGCAGTATAGAAGAAAAGATGCTCAAAATGATGTACTAAACAATATTCAACCTTCAAAATGTCGTTAAACGGCCCTTACAAGGAGATAAGGGATTGACCCCAAAAACTTTTTTTCACATATATCTCAGGAACGGTAGTGAATTTCTAAACACTTTTTGAACAAAATGAACAAAAAAGATTTAAAAGACCTTTTATTTGATATCAAGAAAAATGGGCTAGCCCTCAAATTGGGCGTCAAAAAGGCCTTTTAAAGTCTTTCATCTGTAGCCCTTTACTGAGGGATAGTTTGTGAAAGGTTATAGAAGCAAATATGTTTATCTTACAGTTATGTATCCAAACAATGTAATGATTATATCATGATTTACGTAATTAGGGGTATTTAGGGGCCAACAAAATTTGATCACCCATATCTCAGAAAGGAAAATATTTTGAAATGCAGTATAGAAGAAAAATGCTCAAAATGATGTACTAAATAATATGCAAAATTTTGTTAAACGGCCCCTATAAGGAGATAAGGGATTGACCCCAAAAACTTTTTTTCACATATATCTCAGGAACGGTATTGAATTTCTAAACACTTGTTGAACAAAATGTATTGGGAATTTAGAGACCAAGAAGGGTCTAAAAGTGTTCAACCAAAGCTCTTACAACTGAAACAAAGTAGTATATGGCTCTTAAAATGAAGACCCTGTTCTTCTTTTTTGAATCATGTTTAGCTTTTAAATAGCAAAAATAAGATCGAACATCTGCATCTCAATATCTAAAATCAGACGGAAGACCTCCTCGTGGCTCGCAACGAGATCGTGTCTAGTTAGGGCTTTTCGACTTTTGGTCGAAAAAACATATTGTTTTCGTCTTTTAAAGGCTTTTCGACTAACGGTCGAATAGAACTATTGTTTTCGTCATTTTTTATTATTATTCCCGACAGGGTTTGTGTCAGCGATTTTTTGAAAACGGTAAGACAGATCGAAAAAATTATGTAACTGTCTTAAAGCAATTGTTGATGACACGCGTATTAAAAGTTTTGATCTTCCGGTTCCGTTACTTCCTGTTTTTACAGGGACATTTCTGAAAATTAAATGTAACGCAATATCTTGCTTAGTTTTTGAGATAGAGCATTCAAATTTTAGAATAAGATGTATCTTGTGAAGCTATACAAATTTGTCAGTGAAAGCGTTTTTCTTCATCTTATCGTTTTTTTAAGATATTAGACCTCACACTTCATAAAAGGGGGATAAAAAACCCCTCAAAAATTCAAACGACCTTAGAAATTTTAAGAAGACGCCTTGATATTGTTAACGTAGGAGTAGTCAACATACGTTCTAAGTCTCAACAAGAACTATCGAGTACTTCCGGTTTTATAAGTTAATGAAAATCGTTTATGGGAGTTTCAATGTTAAGTTGAAATCACGCGTTCCACGTTTTCTCAAAAAGTGTTCAAGTAAACATCACAATATTTCACTAGTATAATGACACATAATGTGCAGACCTTAAAGGTTTTGGATACCCAATTTTAAAACATTAGGAATTTGCAGGGGTCAACGTTCAAAATAACCCTTATGATTCATCAGATCTTTTTAGATTTAAGTTAGAAATAAAGAGCACAATCTTAAAATCATAGTCCGAGGGGTCACATTTTGACTCCTTATAGGGGTTTTAAGGGCCTAAACATCACCACATTTTAAAATTAAAATTATTATTATGCCCCCTTTCGAAGAAGGGAGGGGATATTGCTTTGCTGCTGTCTGTCTGTCGGTCCACCATAAGTTTCCATTCATTTTCTTCGCAGAGAATGAACATATTGAAATGAAATTTGGTATACAGGTTTATCATGATCATATCTAGGTCAAGTTCGATATTGGGTACGATCGAGCAATTTTCGACAGAGTTATGGCCCTTGGACGTAGAAAAATTCCAGTTATCTGCAGTTTCTGCTTATTTTCTTTGCAGAAGATGAACATATTGAAATGAAATTTGGTATACAGGTTTATCACGATAATATCTTGGTCAAATTCGATATTGGGTACGATCGAGCAATTACACTACTAAGTCATAAAAGTACTGACATTCCCATTTTTTACTGATAAACTTAGACATTTACTGACAATGTACTGACATTACTGATAAACTTAGAAAAGTACTGACGTTTTTACTGACGGTACTGAGAAACTTAGAAAAGTACTGACAAACTTAGACAGTACTTCTGAACTTAGAGAAGTACTGACACTTTTTACTGACGGTACTGAAAAACTTAGAGAAGTACTGACAAGTACTGATAAGTACTGACCCAATTGTTCTTACTCCCGCTAGAGCTTAAAAGGTGTGAAATTGTATTAAATAATGTATCTTTTAATCACGATAATAAATTAAACGACTATTAAACTTATTAATAACACATTTTCTTTCAATGAAAATGACAAATTTATACGTAATTTTATACGAAGGAGAAGTTGAGCCTTGTTTAAAAAAAAGAAACTGGCGGATTCCATAATATATATGTTGTTAGCTTCAGTTTGGATTATTATTTAGAAAAGAAAAGTCAGTAAAAAAAAAATGACACCCTTGAGCTGAAGATCAATATACTTGATCACCCATAAACAACACCTATTTATTAGCATTCAATCACCCGTATTACCCATGCACGGATTTATAGGGGAACACCCCCCCCCCCTCGCCCTTGCACCCTCCATGGAAAAATATAATTTTTTAAATTTGCATTTATAATATGGCTCAGACCCCCCATCCCACCCCCGGGAAACATAAACAACATGTCTACTATTTCGAAATGATTTTGGGGTCCGCGCAATTTACATAGTAAATTAATGCGCTGTGTTTCCGTATACTTATGGTTGCGGTAAGCTTGAAGCGCTTGGGACAGAGGCCGAACGTGTTTATCAGTTATTTTGTCTTTGTGAAATAATATAAATCAAGAAATGAACCCTATCCATCAATTGAAGATGGAGGAGACTAGATTTTATCTAAACATATAGCTCAACATTGACACAAATCTAGTTAGACTTTTATACCGATAAACCGCTTATATATCTTATTATATGTATTTAAACAGATGACCGTGTTTTGTAATTTGTAAAATAAAAAATAAGTGGAGGACCCATGTAACCTGCCTGAGTTAAAGCGCATAATAACACAACATAATTAGCACGTGCAGATAATCACACCGATCGAAATGATCAACTGTATTTTGACTGTTTTGCCTGGGGTAATGATGCATAGAATAACATAGTTTCCATGAAATGTCTGTTGATTCTATTTAACAGGAAGTAGATTAGTTAATACAAGTATCTAAATCATGTAAATCCCAATCGATGATAGCCATTGTTTATTTCCTGATAAATCATTAGAGAGAGAGAGAGAGAGAGAGAGAGAGAGAGAGTTGATTTTTTCTGAAAGGGGGTTAGTCCGGTTCTCGAAACATTTACCTTTTCAGTGTGCATTATCCAGCTCAATAATTCGTATGCATTATTGAATAGAATTGTCTTCATACGTGTACATATAAAGCAATGATACAGTTAATGAATTATTTATTGCATTGATACAAATGCCGGTAACGGGTAACGTAAATACACACAAGCATGATTTTAAAACAACGTTTCGGGTTTAAGATAAGAAAAAAATATATCATACATTTATTTAAATTTTATTTGAAAAATAAAAAATATAAGAGCAATTAAGTTTTAATTCATATCACCATGTCAAATGATGTTACGAATTTAAAACTTTTCCTTTTCGTGTTTGAAATTCTTAGAACTGATAAAATTCTGTTTCCTTACTTGAGGAACTGAGGAAAAAGTATTAAGGGGTGTTAAAACAAATTATTGCATTATTGTTTAGCAGTATCAGCATTCAGATCTTAGGACATGTGTGTATATACAAATACACGTGTGTCTGTCACCTCATTGTTCCCAATCTCGCTACCGTGTACTGCAAATTGTGTGAAGGGTTGTGTACAGTAGCCATTATATAATCACTTACTGGCCCTTCAGATCTTAGGAAGTGTGTGTATTTATACATGTACACGTGTTTCTGTCACCTCATTGTTCCAAATCTCGCTACCCTGCACTGCAAATTGTCAAGAAGGGCTGTGTACAGTAACTATTGTATAACCACTGACCGAGTGAAAAAAATGTCAACATCCTCGTCTTTGAAAAATTAAACTTCAATCAACCAGTTGTTAAACATGTGTTTTTAGGTTCTTTGATCATTTGACCCGGTGTAAATGAAACATTGATGGATAAAAGATTAAATTGACCGCTCTAAGTTAATCTAAATAATTATACATTGTAAGTTATGAAAATTAATTAGGATTGCATGTTAACTTATTGAGAAATCAATTTCTGGGTAAACTATTAGTAACTTTTAAATCAAAATCAATATAAACTCTCTCTCTCTCTCTCTCTCTCTCTCTCTCTCTCTCTCTCTCTAAACTCCTACTTGTATTGAAAACACCAGTACTACATTTACATGTATGTCGTGTATGCTTTTACCAGGGCGGACTGATAAATAAATAAAGATAAATAAATTGGTCATGAAATTAGGATTGCAGGTTAACTTAATAGGAAATAAATTCCTGGGTAAACTATTACTAGTAAATTTATTTCAAAATCAATGCAAATTCTCATTCTCTCTCTCTCTCTCTCTCTCTCTCTCTCTCTCTCTCTCTGGCAAAACATTTTGAATTAAATATTAAGATGTTTTACATCTACAAATTGAACATAAAAAACATGGCATTCCAAGTTATTCGCAAACATCCAACTCCAATCCTCCTCCTATTTTTACAAAACAATTTTATGTGTAGCAAATAAAACCACATATTACACATTTTTTTAATTATGACAATTTTTCTTATCATAATTTTTGGTTAACATTAGACAAATTAAATGAAACAGACCCAGTTAATATTTCAAAATTAATAGCAGTCTATATAAACTCTACACTGTATCAAGGTAGCTGAATTAATTAATGGTGAAAAATGACATAAAAGAAAAAAGATCAGGTAAAATTTCATTCAGTAGGAGTAAGAACAATGGGGTCAGTACTTGTCAGTACTTCTCTAAGTTTTTCAGTACCGTCAGTAAAAAGTGTCAGTACTTCTCTAAGTTTATCAGTACTTTTCTAAGTTTCTCAGTACCTTCAGTAAAAACGTCAGTACTTTTCTAAGTTTATCAGTAATGTCAAGTTTATCAGTAAAAAATGGGAATGTCAGTACTTTTATGACTTAGTAGTGTAATTGCTCGATCGTACCCAATATCAAACTTGACCTAGATATTATCTCGATAACCTGTATACCAAATTTCATTTCAATATGTTCATCTTCCAAAAACACAGAATCAAAATTTCCGGAAAATCCAATTTTTAAACCCCGATATCTCCGTAATGCATCATCCGGTTTTCAAACGGTTTTCAGCATTAGATTAAGCTTAAAAGGCTTTATAGAATTTATATACGTTTTTTATTTGATCAAAAAATTCAAATTTTCGAAAAATTAGATTCACTTCCGGTTCGGACCGGAAGTGACCGATTTTCATTTCCAGCCTTATTACAGAGGTAATTCGATTAAATCATAACCATTGAAAATTTCAAGCCTATATCTTAAAGCGTTTTTGAAAAACTTCGTGGACAAAATGACTTTTTGAAATTTTTAAAAATGACGTAACGTAAAAACGGAAGTGACGTTTTCAAATTAATTTCAGAAACGTTGAGGTCTTATAGTTGCACATAATCTCTGAAAGTTTCATTAAAATCGGTTGTAAACTTTTTGAGTTATAAAGCCGAAAAGGAGTCAGAAAAAAAAGAAAAAGAACTAGAGCAAAACTCGTTGCAAAGCAACGAGTGGGTCTTCCGTTAATGTCAGAAGTCAAGCTGGAAGTTCCTGTACGAAGCAGAGCTCTTAAACCGATAACAAGAGTAATTAAAAAAAGATGAAAAAATCGAATCATTCCTGGTACGACTTAACAAAATACGAATGATTTAAGGTACGACTTAACAAAAACCTTTCCGATTTCAAGAACGACTTAACAAAAAAAATCCGAATGTGTTCAAGTACGACTAAACAATTAATTTTGGTACGAGTTAATTTTACTTTGAACATTACGCTATTTTTTTAAACCAAGGACGCGGAATCAAAATTTCCGGAAAATTTTTAAACCCCGATATCTCTGTAATGCATCGTCCGATTTTTAAAAGGTTTTCAGTGTGAGATTCAGTTTAATAAGCTCTACAAAACACATAATCATTTTTGATTTGATCAGAAATTAATTTTTTCGAAAAATTTGTTTCACTTCCGGTTTCGACATGAAGTGACAGATTTTCATTTCGAGCCTTATTGCACAGGTAAATTCACCAAATCATAACCATTGAAAATTTCAAGCCTCTATCTTAAAACGTTTTTGAGAAACGCCGCGGACAAAATGACTTTTTTAAAATTTTAAAAATGACGTTACGTCAAAACAAAGGTGACGTTGTCAAGTTAACTTTAACATCTTTGAGCTATAATAGTTTCATTAAAATCGGTTGGAAACTTTTTGAGTTATAAAGCCGAGAAGGAGTCAGAAAAAAAAAGAAAAAGTATAATAATAACTAGAGCAAAGCTCGTTGCAAAGCAACGAGTGGATCTTCCGTTAATGTTGGAAGTAAAGCTGTATGTTGCTGTAAGAAGCAGAGCTCTTATACCAATAGTAAGAAAAACTAGAGCAAAGCTCGTTGCAAAGCAACGAGTGGGTCTTCCGTTCATGTCGGAAATAAAGCTGGAAGCAGAGCTCTTAAACCAATAACAAGAGAAACTAAAATAAAAAGATGAAAAAATCGAATTATTCCTGGTACGACTTAACAAAATCCGAATTATTTTAAGCACGACTTAACAAAAACCTTTCCGATTTCAAGAACGACTTAACAAAAAAAATCCGATTGTGTTAGAGTACGGCTTAACAATGAATTTTAAGGTACAAGTTAATTTAACCAAGAACTTGATACTACTTTCTTAACCAAAAAAGCGGAATCAAAATTTCCGGAAAAATCAATTTTTAACGCCAAATTTCTCTGTAATGCATCGTCCGATTTTTAAACGGTTTTAAGTGTTAGGTTCAGCTTGAAAAGCTCTACAAAACACACATTCGGTTTTGATTCGATCAAAAAAGTCAATTTTTCGAAAAATTAAAATCACTTCCGGTTTCTACCGGAAGTGACAAAATAATTTTTTTTTGTAAAAATGCCATAAGGATATCCGCAGATTTACAATCACAGAAAATTTCAAGTTTTTATAAACAACCGTTTACGAGAAAAGTCCTGGACAAAATCACTTTTTGAAAATTTTTAAAATGACGTAACTAGAAAACGGAAGTGACATTATGACTGAAAGTTGAAAAGATTCAAGGGACAAGTATTTAACATAATCCCTGAAAATTTCTTGCAAATCGGTTGAATAGTTTTTGAGATATAAAGCAAAAAAGAAGTCAGAAGGAAAAACAAGAAGAATAATAATAATAAAAAAAACCAATAGAATAACAAGAGGGTCTTCCGTTGAAAACGGAAGACCCTAACTAAAATAAAAAGATGAAAAAAATCGAATTAGTCCTGGTACAACTTAACAAAATACGAATTTTTTTAAGTACGACTTAACAAAAACCTTTCCTATTTCAAGAACGACTTAACAAAAAAAATCCGATTGTGTTTAAGTACGAATTAACATTTTCCGAATTATTTTAGGTACGAGTTAATTTATCTTTGAACACATCACTATTTTCTTAACCAAGAACGTGGAATCAAAATTTCCGGAAAACTCAATTTTTAAATCCCAATATCTCTGTAATGCATCGTCCGATTTTAAAACGGATATCAGTTTAAATTAAGCTTAATAAAAGCCCCTTTGTTGCTTTATGATTTATATCAAATTATTGATCAGAAAAGAGACTTAGTAGCCCTTCAGGCCCTTAATTTGAAAGGTCAGCCCCTTTTTCTTGATATAAAAAAAAGGTCTTGCTAATATAAACATATTTTGTTCTAGAAGTGTTCATGAATTGTCAACCTTTCTCGAGATATCTAAACAACTGTGTTTTAAGGGCCGACCCTTTAATCCCTTACCGGGGCCACTAACAACAAAATATTTGGTATCATATTGTTAAAAACATTATTTCTAACCACGTTTGTACTACATTGCTTTTCAAAATATTTCTCCTTTTTCAGATATTATTGATCAAAATATTGAATTATGGCCCCTTGAAACCCCTAATTATATAATTTATGACTTAGGTATGGTACTGTATAGATGAACAGATGTACAAACAACATTTTTGCTTCTATATTTAATAACAAATTATTGTTCAGTAAAGAGTTATTGTAAGAAGACATTAGAACCCTCTTGGCCCCTAATTTGAGGGGCCAGCCCCTTTTTCTTGATATCAAATGAAAGGTCTTGCAAATACAAACATATTTTGTTCTACAAGTGTTCAAGAAATGTTAACCGTTCTTGAGATATATGTACAAATGTGTTTTAGGGGCCGACCCTTTAACTCCCAAATGGGGTCATAAACAAAAACATTTAAGGTAGCATACTGTACAAAACATTATTTTGAGCAACTTTTGTTCTACATTGCTTTTAAAAATATTTCTCCTTTTTCAGATATTAATGATCAAATTTTTGAATTTCTGGCACCTTGAAACCCCTAATTACGTAACATATGACTTAAGTATAGTACTGTATAGATAAACAGCCCAACAATGAACATTTTTGCTTCTATAATTAATAACAAATTATTATTCAGTAAAGAGTTATTGTAAGAAGACTTTACAGCCCTCTTGGCCCCTAATTTGAGGGGCCAGCCCCTTTTTCTTGATATTAAACGAAAGCCCGTGTAATTTGAAACAACTTTTGCATTATATGTTTTAACAAAATATTTATACATCAAAAGATATAACAGAAAATGTGCAAAAATTTCGTGAAAAAATTTGGTGCTAATTTTCAGGTTCAGGCGAGCTTTGAGGCCTTGAGCAATTTTCATCATTGGAAGCATGGGGGTACATCTACATACAATTCATCTACAATCCCTGAAAATTTCAATCTTCTATCTTGATTAGTTTCGGAGGAGATGCGTGGACAAAATGACCCTTAAAAATTTACAAAATCGTCAATATCTGAAACCGGAAGTGACGTCATCATTTAAAAATTTTATAATACGTAGCGCCGATCATGCTTTATCCGTCCTGAAAATTTTGTGCGAATCGGTTGGATAGTTTTTGAGAAATAGCGCTCCAAAAAAGTCAGAAAAAGAAAAAAAAGAATAATAAAGAAAAAGAAACCGTAGAATAACAAGAGGGTCTTCCGTTGGAAACGCTAATAAAAAAACCCTAATAAAAAAAGTGAAAAAGAAACCGAAGAATAATAGAAGGGTCTTCCGCTGAAGACGGAAGACCCTAAAAATAATTGTGCGAAAATGCTGCCGAAGAATAATAGAAGGGTCTTCCGCTGGAAAACGGAAGACCCTAATAATAAAGGGGGAAAATGTGTTTAAGAGTGCCGTATCCATTTCTAACATTGTTACAAACATAAATTTTACTAATTTGACTTTTTACTGGGGAAAAAAATAAAAAAATTTTGTTCCCAGCAGGTATCGATCCCGGGACTCTCGGGTTTGCCGTCGAGCACGCTAACAAATACACCACGGAGCTTCAGTTGTGAGAGTGTGTTTATTAAGTGGAGGTCGGACTTCAATACACACCTAGCTGAGTTTACCCGAAACGTGTGTGAATGAATAGAAATATGTCTCGTAAAGAGGTTTTTGTTTTTAAAAACATGATTTATGCAAATAAAGAGCTGAAAAGGGTGCTACTGCGTGCAATATAGATACGCTGCGTGTAAGTCTCGGCATGAGCTGCATATTTTGTATGCTAAAAGCGAACTTCGTTACGATGTAAACAATTCATATGCACAATCCCCGTGTTTTCGATTGACACACAGAACACTTTAATGCATGTAGAAAATGTAAACCAAAATATTTAGCGATGCCCGGCAAAACGGGAAATAGACAGAAAATGTAAATTAATTTGAAATGCAAATGGAAATACGTAAAACAAAATTATTTAAATTGTCAGAATTTCATTAATTACATGTACAACAAGACGGAGATTTTTTGATTGGGAGGGGGGGGACCCTCGAACATACGATTGTACAATCAAAATTTATACATTACGGACGGTGATTAGAGCAGGTACTGCCGTTTGGACTTGATATGTTTTGTAGGAGAGTATTCTATTAAATTTATTGTTGACTGACAGTTGGATTATGGTGTAAGGAAGAGTACCTCAACGTTTCATTTCGTTTCATATTATAAGTTGCGAGTAAGAATTATTTTCTAGAGGCCATGGCTAAAACGTCAATTGAAATTTAAAAGAGCGGAATTATTCTAAACACTGTGAATATTGTTACAAGACTGAGGCCGTTGACAATGACCTCCATTGAGAATGACATGGTGAATTTAAGGCCGTCAATTGTCAAAGATGAAGGTCAATATACGGGCTTTTTCTTAAATTATCTCTAGTGTTTCAGCATAATCGGAAAAAGATTACAAATCAAATTTTAATGAAATCGGGATTTACATATTAGTACCAACTCTATATGGGAAAATAATGTTTAGAGCCCTTTAGGCCCCTAATTTAAAGGGTCAACCCCTTTCTTTGGATGTGAATTAATTACTCATTGTTTTTCAAGTGTTTAGAACTTCTTTTCGTGATCAGTTCTTGAGATATATGGAGAAGAACGTTTAAGGGTCTAGCTTTTTGTGTACTAATTGGGGCTGTATATTGAAGATTGATAGGAAGAATAATGTTTAGAGCAGAATTCTGAGCATATTTTGCTCAATATTGCTTTTCAAAATATTTCTCCGTTTAGAGATATGATAGAGCGGGCAATTGGACGTCTAGCCCCTTTCAATCCCGAATTACGTAGGATTTGAGAACATTTTGAAATATCTAGGCGTATAACTTTAAAACGAACAGTTTTCCTTCTTTAATGTATAACAAAATATTCTTAGATAAAGAGCTATCAATGAAAAACTTAAGACCCCTCTGAACCCTTCACTTTAAGGGCCAGCCCCTTTTTCTTGACAGCAAATGAAAGAAATTGTCTGTATAATTTTTTTTTATTCTACATGTCTAAAGAAAATAGTTCAGAGTAAAAAGATAATGACAAAAAACTACAAAAAATCACGGCGTTTTTTTCATCTCATTTTTCGATCCCTGCCGAGCTTCGGCACTTTATGCGCCAGACAGAATCGAATGCCCAATGGCACATCTACAATATTCTGACAATCATCCCTGAAAATTTCAACTCAATACCTTCGATGGTTTAGGAGGAGATGCGTGGACAAACCGACCCTCTGAAAATCGCTAAAACGTCAAAATCTCAAAACCGGAAGTGACGTCATCAATTTAAAATAAAGGGTATAAGGTTCGGATGGGTAGCTATCAGATCTGAAAGTTTCATAAAAATCGGCCAAGCCGTTTTCGAGAAATCGCGTGCACAAAATTTGTAAGAAAAAAAATAATTGTGCGAAAATGCTGCCGAAGAATAATAGAAGGGTCTTCCGCTGGAAAACGGAAGACCCTAACTAGAGCAAAGCTCGTTGCAAAGCAACGAGTGGGTTTTCCGTTAATGTCGGAAGTAAAGCTGGAAGTTCCTGTAAGAAGCAGAGCTCTTAATCTAATAACAAGAGTAACTAAAATAAAAATATGAAAAAAATCGAATTATTCCTGGTACGACTTAACAAAATCCGAATGATTTTAAGTACGACTTAACAAAAACTTTTCCGATTTTTAGAACGACTGAAAAAAAAAATCCGAATGTGTTCAGGTACGACTTAGCAATTATTTTTGGTACGAGTTAATTTTACTTTGAACATTACGCTATTTTTTAAACCAAGGCCGCGGAATCAAAATTTCCGGAAAAATCAATTTTTAAACCCCGATATCTCTGTAATGCATCGTCCGATTTGAAAACGGCTTTCAGTGTTAGATTCAGCTAAATAAACTCTACAAAACACATATTCTTATTCGATTTGATCAGAAAATTCATTTTT
>CM027474.1:9400431-9455431 GCA_015776775.1 Magallana hongkongensis
ACCAGGCGAGCTTAAACGCCTTTTGAGCATGACAAATATGAACGCCAAATAGCACATCTACAATCTCTTGTCTACAATCCCTGAAAGTTTGAACTCAATATCTTTTACCGTTTAGGAGGAGATCCCTGGACAAGCCGACCATCTGAAAATCGTTAAAACGTCATTTTCTCAAGAACGGAAATGACGTCATCAAAATAAAAATATATATTTCATGTTCGGATTAATATCTATTAGATCTGAAAGTTTCACGCAAATCGGCTGAGCCATTTTCGAGAAATCGCCTGCACAAATTTTGTAAGAAAAAAAAAATAATAATAGGGAAAAAGAAACCGAACGAAAACAATAAGGTCTTCCGTTGGAAAGCGGAAGACCTTAATAATAAAAAACCTTACAATCACTATAAGGTCTTCCGTTGGAAACGGAAGACCTTAATAACTAGACACGATCTCGTTGCGAGCAACGAGGAGGTCTTCCGTCTGATTTTTAGAAGGTGATATGACGTCATCGACTTTAATTTTCGACAACAAAACATGATCTGGAAATAGGAGTAGAGTACTAATGCTTTCCTGTAATGCTTTTCTTAAGATTTCTTAAGTTGCCTTATTAGATACTTGCATTTCTTCAATTGAGATAGAAAAGATTAAACTTTTTTACCTCTGGCCCCTAAAATCTCTAGTTACAGGTAGCGCATGAGAAAATCATTATATTAATTGTTAGGATATATAAACGTATTATACCTAATTTTACTTTTATAACCTATTACAAAACATCACTCAGTAAATGACTATATATCTAGAGACTTTGGGCCCATCTTGATTCCTAATTTGGGGAGACAGTCCCTTTTTCTTTATATCAAATGAAAGGTCGTTTAATTTTAAACACATTTTCTTCAACAAGTGTTTAGAAATTCATTACTGTTCCTGAGATGTATGTGAGAGAAAGTTTTGGGGCCGATCCCTTATCTCCTTATAAGGACCGTTTAACGACATTTTAAAGGTTGAATATTGTTTTGTGCACCATTTTGAGCGTCTTTGCTTCTATACTGCATTTCCAAAGATTTTTCCTTTCTGATGTATGGGTAATTAATTTTTTCGGACATTTGACCTCTGAAAACCTCTAATTATGTACTGCATGGTAAAATCATTACATTGCTTAGATACAAAGCTGTAAGATAACATACGTGTATCTGCTTTTATGACCTTTCACAAAATGTCTCTCAGTAAAGACTTAAAGACTAAAGAACCCTTTGGTCCCCTAATTTGAGAGGCAAGCCCTCTTTTCTTGATATCGAATGGAAGATCAAATGATATATGGGTGATCAAAGTTTTGGACGTTAGACCCCTAAAAACCTAATTACGTAACACATGATAAAATCAATAGATTCCTTGGATATATAGCAGTTGAGATCGACTCAAAATTTGAAATTCTGTTTAACGTGATTTTGAATGAACAGTTTGAACAATTTGAACAGTTGTGAATGGAAATGAAGATCATTTTAGAGGATAAACAGGTATTGAAAATAATTCATGCACAGGATCATGCATATGAAAAATAAAGTGCCTTACACATGTAAATCTTAATGTTAAAGCTGCTTGGTCCGATTTTCATTAAAACAATTGTACGCTTTTAAACGATGGTTATGCTAAGTATGTGTGCAATTTAATATACGTTGCAGTCAATTATTAAGCCATATTTTAATGAGAAATAATGTACATGTTGAAACTCATTGAATCAGGATGTTGTGTATTCCGGCATGCTGTCCAATCCGGCGACATTGTTCAGTCCCTTGACATTTTCCTAACATTTTGTTTAAAAAAAATGTTGTGCAATCCGGATCCTGTCTATTCTGTAAACTACCGCGGTGAAAAAACCCGACTGCTTAAAATTAGTGAGTTATCTCCCGTAGTCCGGCCACTTATCGATCGATCGGCCTTCTTCGAGATAATTAATGCTCAATTATGTCGTTGCTATTGATTTAAACAACTGTGAATATAGATGCAAAGTATAATAGTCTGTCCTCCATTATTATACTTTTTCCTATCTTCATTGTAGATATCGTATATTTATGCTTATTTACTATTTATCTACTACTTATCTATCCATTTATACAATATACATGTGTACCTCTGACTTTTGAACTATATAATGATTGACCTCATGTACCATTTCATGGTGTGCGCGAATAAACTGAATTGAAATTGAAAGTAACAACTTAATTTCAGTTTATACCGTTAAGTCTTGTTATGAATAAATACGCATTTGTTTCCCATGATAAGATTGTAGTTCACCCCATTTTTTTCATGCCGTGATTCAGAAAACTGCGGGAGTAAGACTGCTGATATCATTTGTCATCCCCTCATTATACCTTGAAACGTTATAATTTCAAATCAGGCACCAAACAATGAAGAGAAATGGAAATATTCGGCGGATCTAAATGTTAAAATATTCTTATGATAACATTTTGTATTTATGGCAAACGTAGATTAATTATTTTTTTTCTCCTACGAGATATAATCGCACTTGTGTTTTGTATCTATAACTAATAAACTCCTTTTAGCAAAAACTGTCAAATATTATGATCGTTTCATCCTCTTGTTGCAAACCAAGCTGAAATGTTCAATCGATGCGCTGTTGGACGAAAGACTAGAGAAACTTACTGCATGGGCCGTCTAAAATTATTTATTGTAATGATAAATTTAGAAATGTGTAGATTTCATAATGTGTAATTTTTGTTACGTTACAGGAAACTTGTCATTTCATGCACATATAATTTGCACAAAAAAACTTAAATGTTATTCATGCATTTGAAATTTTAGACCGCTCTTGATAGATATATTTGAGAAAGAAATTTTAGGGGTCTTCTTATCGGGGCCGTGTAACAAAATTCGAGCCATTTCCGAGAAAATGCGTGCACAATAATCGTTAATGAAAGAAAAGAATGCAATGGAAGCTCTTAACAAGGGGGCGGGTAGTGCTTTAAGATCCCTTTTTACATGTATTTAACTTACCTTGTAAAATTATCAATCATAGGCATTGGATAACAGCTTTTGCTTAATTGGCAAATTTGATTTGCTTATTGACTCCATAACCTCTACAATTTCGCTTTTATAAAATACATATAATCATGTACTCCAATCAGGTGTTGTACTTTACAGAACTTTCTATACGCGTACGCCGAGCGCTTCTTTTGGGAAAGAACAGTCATAATCAGACAGCAGATACATAATAAAGCATACAGACGTCTTATTGAAAAATATATACCACAGGAGCCAAGCCCGTTTTAACATTTATTTCAATATTTATGGTTACATTGAAATTAATGTTAAAACGGGCTTGGCCCCTGTGATATATACATGTGATATGTACATGTAATTTATGTATTAAATATTCGAGTGTGTCTGAATATGCAAAGCCCATTCGATTTGAAAATTTCCCCTATCTACTAAGAAGTATTTTTAATCATGTGACCGTCCTTTACTCGATCTTAAACTGTCCGAATCCATTCAAAACTTTTACTCACAGAATGTACATTAACTTTTTTTTAAACTCGCATATTGTTTCAGAATATAATTTCAATAACAAAATATATAATCTAATTAATAAAAGAATAAAATCAGCAATGAATATTCCTTTTTATGAATCAGACTACCATTGAAGAAAGGTTAAACCAATAGTATGACACTTAGTCTTTTACGGCCTGAATATGAAAAACTTCAACTTGTTAAAAATGGTTGGTTTATCGTGCCCGCACCTACCGCAAGCATGTAGCATTATACTTGTTAAGCTGCCTATATCGAACGCTTTTTAAATATATTTCAACTTTTACTTTCTACCATTCTCGCTCTCTACCATTCTCTCTCTTTCTCTCTCTTTCTCTCTCTCTCTCGCTCTCTCTCTCTCTCTCTCTCTCTCTCTCTCTCTCTCTCTCTCTCTCTCTCTCTCTCTCTCTCTCTTAGCTCATAAAAAGATTCTAACATTTTGTTAGACAAATGAATTATCACAGATTACAGGTACTTCAGATGTGTGTGTTGGAAAAATCATGTTGTGAATATCGCCTATATTTAGTTGAAGTAGGTAATGTAATGCATTAAATTATCAGCAGCAAAATGTCAGAAATAAACACAGGTGAATGTATTTACATTTCAACTAGTACGACTTTAAAACATTGTATTATATTCATTGATAGCAGATTTTTTTTCCTTTATTTTACGCACTTTGATTTAAATCAATGATTTAATGCATCGTTAACCAATATAATTGGAAATAAAAATAATTTAACAAAGAATGAATAAACATTCAAATGTGTGATAACGTATAAACACGAAAGCATGTGTCCTAGAGTACAGCAAATCGGTTGTCTCATAACTGAGTTTTTTTTTCCAACAATAATACTATTTCATGACATACAAGATCACAAAGAACGCCTTATTTAAATGACAGTCATACTGGGTTTTTTCAATTACGTTACCAAAAACAGCATTTCTTCGTAGGTAATGGTATAAGTTTTTCTTTTACTCTTTAATATCGTTAAAATCGGAATTCTTTGTGTGTGCAGCTACATAAATAAACCCATGTGTGCATTACAACAAGGCGCAAATCTTGTGTATTGGATAACGGTAGACCGCTCGCTTATAAGTCCAGCCGCGACCTATTTCCTCGGCCGCGGTCAAGGGATCGGATACGTTTTATTGTTTACATACATGCAGCTCGAAATCCAGCTAGATTTTAAATGCGACTCAAATGAATTGCATAGTAGCAATTCTTTTATCATAATGTATTTCCCTAGAATAGAATTAAACTGTTTAAACACTTTCCGCATGTAACCTGGTACACTTTCTATGGTAGTACGTAAAAGTATAATCTTTTTTGATTTACTATTGAAATCGGAATTTTTGTGTTTGAAGCTAAATAAATAAACACGTGTGTGCATTGCAGCAAATCGCAAATCTTGTGTATTAGATAACGGCAGACCGCTCGCTAGTCCAACCGCGACATATTTCCTCGGCCGCGGGCAAGGGTGTTCACATACACAGCTCGGAATCCAGCTAGATTTTAAAAGCGACTCAAAGGCATTGCAAAGAATTAGTTCCTTTATCCATAATGTGTTTCACTACAAAATAACTAAAATGTTTAAACACTTTTTGTATGTAAACTGGTACCCTTTATGTCAGTTATACGCACAAACACCCCGTTTATTTGTCAAATAAAACACAAATACATAGTAACAAGTCTAACTTTTTACACTCATATAACGCAATACCCGAACAAAACATTTTGTCACGACATTAATAAGATCATAATGAACAACTTTTGCATGGACGGCCATATCGACATCTTAACCGCTTTTGAGTTATAAAGCGATAACTTTCAAGAACTCTATATCCCTAACTTGAGGGTCAATCTCCTTTTTCTTGGTGTCAAATAAAAGATCTTTTAAACATAAATCTTTTCTGTTCTACATGTCTTCACAAAATATTTCCGGGAAAAAGATAAACTATGAAAACCATGCAAAATCACAACGCTTTTTTTATATCATTTTTTGAGCCCTACCAAGCTTCGGCACTTTTTGCGCTGAAAAATTATAAATGCCCTATTACATATCTACATTCTTTTGTCTATCATTCCTGAAATTTTGAACTCAATATCTTTTCTAGCTTATGAGAACCTTCGTGGACAAGCCGACCCTCCAAAAATCGTTAAATCGTTAATATCTCGAAACCGGAAGTGACGTCACCATTAGAAAAAATTTGCAATAAGGTTCAGAGCAATATCTATCAGATCTGAAAGTTTCATGTAAATCACCAAGTAGTTTTTGAGAAATCGCGTACACAAAATACGTAAGAAAAAAAATAATAGGGAAAAAGAAACCGAACGAAAACAATAAGGTCTTCCGTTGTAAACGGAAGACCCTAATAATAATGAAAAAGAAACCGAAGAATAACAAGAGGGTCTTCCGTTGAAAACGGAAGACCCTAATAAGAACTAGAGCAAAGCTCGTCGCAAAGCAACGAGTAGGTCTACCGTTAATGTTGAAAGTAAAGCTAAAAGTTTCTGTAAGAAGAAGTGTTTTAAAATCATAACAGGTGACACGAAAACAAAAAGATTAAAAAATCGAATAATTCGTGGTACGACTTAACAAAATCCTAATGGTTTTAAGTACGAGTTAACAAAAACCTTTATGATTTCATGAATAACTTAACAAAAAAATCTGAATGTGTTAAAGTACGACTAAGCAATTAATTTTAACCAAGAACTTAACACTATTTTCTTAACCAAGAATTTAAGGGGCCAGTCCCTTTTATTAGGTATCAATCAAAAGGTCTTGCAAATATAAACATATTTTTGTTCAACAAGTGTTCAGGAATTGTTAACCTTTCTCGAGATATCTGAACGACTGCGTTTTAGGGGCCGACCCTTAAACTCCTTACCATGGCCACCACCAACAACATTTTAGTTTTCGTATTGTTGAGATCATTATTTAAACTTCTGGCCCCTTGAAACCCCTAATTACGTAACATATGACTTAGGTATGGTACTGTATAGATAAACAGCTGTACAGTGAACATTTTTGCTGCTATAATTAATAACAAAATATTGTTCAGTAATGAGTTATTGTAAGAAGACTTTATAGCCCTCTTGGCCCCTAATTTGAGGGGCCAACCCCTTTTTCCTGATATCAAATTAAAGGTCTTGCAAATATAAACATATTTTGTTCAACAAGTGTTCACCAATTGTAAACTGTTCTCGAGACATCTGTATATAAATCTGTTTTAGGGGCCGACCCTTTAACTCCTTACTCCACCAACAACAAAAGTTTAGTTGTCATATTGTTTGGAACATTATTTTGAACAACTTTTGTTCTATAGTGCTATTTAAAATATTTCTCCTTTTTCTGATATTAATGATCAAATTTTTAAACTTGTGGCCCCTTGAAACCCCTAATTACGTAACATATGACTTAGGTATGGTACTGTTTAGATAAACAGCTGTACAGTAAACATTTTTGCTTCTATAAATAATAACAAAATATTTTTCAGTAAAGTGTTATTATAAAAAGACTTTAGAGCCCCCTTGGCCCCTAATATGAGGGGCCAGCCCCGTTTTCTTGATATCAAATTAAAGGTCTTGCAAATATAAACATATTTTGTTCAACAAGTGTTCAGGAATTGTTAACCTTTCTCAAGATATCTGAATAAATGTGTTTTTAAGGGGCCGACCCTTAAACTCCTTACCGGGGCCACCAAAAACAAAATTTTAGTTTTCGTATTGTTGAGAACATGATTTTAAACAACTTTTGTTCTACAGTGCTATTCAAAATATTTCTCCTTTTTCTGATATTAATGATCAAATTTTTGAACTTCTGGCCCCTTGAAACCCCTAATTACATAACATATGACTTAGGTATGGTACTGAATAGATGAACAGCTGTACAGTGAACATTTTTGCTTCTATAAATAACAAAATATTTTTCAGTAAAGAGTTATTATAAAAAGACTTTAGAGCCCCCTTGGCCCTTAATTTGAGGGGCCAGCCCCTTTTTCTTTATATCAAATGAAAAGTCTTGCAAATATAACCATCTTTTGCATTACATGTTTTAACAAAATATTTATACATCAAAAGATACTACAGAAAATGTGCGAAAATTTCGTGAAAAAATTTGGTGCTTATTTTCAGGTTAAGGCGAGCTTCGAGGCCTTGTGCAATTTTCATAATTGGAAGCATGGGGGTACATCTACATACATTCATCTACAATCCCGGAAAATGTCAAGCTTCTATATTGATTAGTTTTGGAGGAGATGCATGGACAAAATGCCCCTAAAATATATATCAAATATATCAATCTATGGAATGTAAGGTTTTGAACTTCCGGTTCTGGTACTTCCGGTTTATATAAGGAAAATTGTAAAAATTGAACGAAACGCAATATTTTGTTTAGTTTTTGAATTAGAACGTTCAGCTTTTGGAATAAGATACATCTTGTCTTGTTGTACAAATTTGTAAGCGTAGACAACTTTCTATATCTTACCTTTTTTGAGATATTAAATCCTAAACTTTAGAAAAGGGGGGATGAAAAACAAAAAAATTCAAATGACCTTTAAAAGTTTATATGACGCCTGAATATTATTTAAATAGACGTAATCAACAGTTTCATTAAAAATTTTGACTACTTCCGGTTTTATTGGTCGATGAAAATCGTCTATGGGAGTTTTAATGTTAAACAAAAATCACGCGTGATTCGTTTTCTCAAAAAGTTTTGAAGGAAATGTTACAATATTTTATATATATAAGACACACACAATCCGCAGACCGGAAAAGTTTTTGGGTATACAGTTTGAAAAAATAGGGGTTCTGCAGGGGTCAACGTTCAAAACAGCCCTTTAGCTGTAACTTTTCTATAATTCATCCGATTTTAAAAACTTTTTCAAATTTTAGTTAGGAACAAAAGGGTCATTTTAAAAATTGTGGTCCGAGGGGCCACTTTTTGACTCCTAAAAGGGGTTTAAAAAGCCTAAAATGACTATTCACTGCCAGAAAATCTAAAACTACTCGTAAAGAGTTATCTTGAACGACTTTGACCTTTGACCTTGACATTTTGACCTTGACCCTTTTGACTGTGACCTTTTGACCTTGACCTTTGACCTCTTAGAACTACTATGTTATAAGAATGTGCAACAGACCGGTATATCAGTTTTATTTACACGTACACTTCGGTGAACTTAACCCCCCCTTTTCTATATGGTTGAATTCCTATATTACCTTGACATGTGATGATTGACTTTGAAATCCATCATTTCTAATCGAAATCACACCCATCAAAGTGTTACAAAACGTTTGTCAAAATTTATACAAAGTCTGACACTCTGACTGCTCCGTCGATCCAGACCACGTTTTAGACCATGCCTCTAAATAAATGTTCCAGCTCCAGTCAATTTCTTAGGACTAAACGAAACTTTGAGGGATTGTTACTTACACCTTCATCTAAATGTCTGCTAAATTTAAATGGTAGCTATCGAAGAAAATAATCAACTCCGGCGGCATCAACCATCATCCCGAGAAACAAAAATTCAACACTTCGATATGTGTATCTAATAAATTCATTCTCAACTTACAATAAAAATATGTGTTTGCATTTCTATCAGCAACCTATGACAATGCTTTGTGAAGTTCTAGGAAGGATAACTCTATCTTCCTTGATCCCGATTTTATTTGAATTTTGTTTACATTTTCTCTCAGCTCGGTTTTTGTTTTTTTTTCTTAGCCGACGTGGCTGAAATACATGACTGACCTGAATTCGTTCTTGTAATCCACAAATGCATGGTAAAGAATCGGTGTCTAACCACATGCAATTCAAAACAGCATGAGAATGTGCATCAGTAAATCCAACGTGGCCTTCCAACATCTTGAATTGGCAGCTCGCGACAAGAATTTGACCTGGCGTGTTTATTTCTTAGCAAAAAGTAACCCGGCCACATTGTTTTTATGCACCACTGATTTTTCTTAAGTGAAATGCTGTCATTTTAACCAGTCATGTAACACCTATCCATTCACTACGCATCTCAATCTTGTATAACCGCGCCCGCGTGGCTTAGATCCGCCCTGTTTCCATTGTTGAAAAAGTGTTCTATTGCGTCACATCACATTCATTCAGTTGACATTTGATTTAATTTTTAACATCAATCTTTTAAAAGTCACCGTGGCTGAGTGGTAGGCTTACTAAGAATGCATAGCTAAGGGTCGCAGGCTCGATCACCCCCCCCCTCCTCCTCACCATCCCACCATCCTTTTTTCAGTGGGTTTTTTTCCTTCAAATTTGTGGAACTGTAGTATGTATTTTTGTTGAAGACAAAAACAGATCTAGTGTAAACTTAAAATTGCTTTCCTTTGCTGACAGAAATTTTGTCTTAAAATAATAATAATAAAAAAAGACAAAAACAATAGGTCTTTTCGACCGAAAGTCGAAAAGCCCTAATAATAAAAAAAGACAAAAAACAATAGGTCTTTTCGACCGAAAGTCGAAAAGCCCTAAAAAAGACGAACACAATAGGTTTTTTCGACCGAAAGTCGAAAAGCCCTAATAAGTAGAACTTTTTTTTTTCGTCTTGAACAAAAGGTAAGGGCTTTTCGACAGCCCTAGTTTCCTTTTTTTTTAAAGGTCTGAAAAATTTTGTCTTATCTATTTCCAAATTTTTTGAACACCTTGGTATAACCAGTTGCTTAGATAGAAATTCATGGGTAGTGCAGTGTGAAAAGAGAGATAACTCCAGAACTTAACAAGTAGCTACACCTCTAATTTCCAGAAGAAAATTTAAAAAAAAATGATTTCAAAGTAAGTATTCATTCCTTGGACGCAAAACTTGGTATGCTAAGAGTATTTGTGCTCTACATTCTTCGAGCAAAGCGAGATAACTCTTCCAAAGAATAATTTTGAAATTTAAACAAGTTGTGATCTTTAGGCCCTTCAAACCCCTATAAGGAGTCAAAAAGTGACCATGATTTTTAATTTGTACTCTTTAATCTGAACTATTAACCGAAAAGATTTTGAAAATCGGATGAAAAATAAAAAAGTTTCAGGTAATGGGCTGTTTTTAATACTGACCCCTACAGATCCCTTTTTTCAGAAGTTTTTTCCCAGGACCTCTTCCGGTCTGTGCATAAGTCCCTTAATGCAAACATGAAATATAAAATTATTTGCTTAAAAACTGTTTGAGAAAACGTTACACGCGTGAATTCAATTTAACATAAAACCGGAAGTACTCAATACAATTCAATGAAACTTGGAATATATCTTAATTACGTCTATTTAAACAATATTTATCCGTCTTAGAACATTCCTAAGCTTTTCTGATTTTTTTGTTTTTTCATCCCCCCTTTACTCAAGTTTGAGCCCTAAAATCTCAAAACTGATAAGAGTTAGAAACTCGCCGCCACTCAACTTTTTAAACAACTCGACAAGGTTAATCTAACTCCAAAATTACAACGAGATTCTTAAAAAAATAAAAACAATATTTTGATGCTCAAGTATATTGCTTGTATAAACCGGAAGTACCAGAACCGGAAGTCAAAAAAGGGACATACGCGTGTCAGTTAGAAATGCTATTAGTCCATATCATAATTGTTTCAATATTCCTTTTTGTTTTTAAAAAATCGCGGACAAAAGTTTGTCGAGAAAAAGAAAAAGAATAATAAAACATCAGAATACCAATAAGTCTTTTCGACCGAAAGTCGAAAAAGCCCTTATAAAACAGAAGAATAACAATAGGTCTTTTCGACAGAAAGTCGAAAAGACCTAATAATAAAACATCAGAATAACAATAGGTCTTTTCGACCGAAAGTCGAAAAGCCCTAAAAAGACAAAAACAATAGGTCTTTTCGACCGAAAGTCGAAAAGCCCTATAAAAGACAAAAACAATAGGTCTTTTCGACCGAAAGTCGAAAAGCCCTAATAAAAAAAGACAAAAACAATAGGTCTTTTCGACCGAAAGTCGAAAAGCCCTAATAAAAAACGAAAACAATAGGTCTTTTCGACCGAAAGTCGAAAAGCTCTAATAAAAAAAGACGAAAACGATACCATTACTTCATGAATTAGGGCATTAAATTACCATTACCATTACTTAATTTTCTTGAAGTAATGCATAACATTACCATTACATGAGTAAAGTAATTCATTACCATTACTTTGCGAAAAGTCAATAAGTTTTAAAAAAGTAATTAAAAAACTAAATAAAGAGTTTTGGTAAATATTTATGAATAGAACATGCTTAAAATATTTACAGGTTCATGTTAATGTTCAGTATCAGGTTCAAATTTATACACATGTAAAGACTTATACAAGATTGCCGTTTCACTTGTAGTTCTCAAAGTAAGGTTCTCAAAGTAAGGTTGGTCCCGTAACATTTACACGCTAATGGCGGAGTTGACAATCTCTGTTATTTATGTCTCTGATTTTCGGAGTATGATTTTAAGGATCGGAATTCGTATAGGTGATGCACGAGTTTACACAAAAAAGTAGTAAGTGGCGAACGGATTTATTTTTTCCAATTAATTTTGCATGAATCACAAATGAAGAAAACGTGTCAGATAAGTCGGTCAAAATGGCGACCGTGACAAATCTTTTTATTGTCAATGTTCTTGGAATCTTATTGTAAAAAAAACAAATATTTCTAACGTCATGTGCCTGTGTTTGTTATCGGTATACAAATGTTCAATTTGTTTGTTAATTCAGCAGTTTTAAAGTTTTCAGGGTTTTCATAAAACTTTTATTACGGATACCGTCCAACTTGTAGATTTTCCCTTGGATCACAAAATTGAATAAATCTAATGATTAAAATTATCTACTTTGATAGAGTTGTTTGATTTTCCCGGTTAGTGGTAATTTTTTAATTTTTTCCTTTGGGTCTTATTTTTCATAATATATTACATTGTGTCAGTTTTCTACAATAGACCAATCCACACTTTACAAAAGTTATGTCCTTTGGACGCCATCTTTGGGGAAAAACCCAAATATTTCTCACAGTAGCCTTTGTAGTTTAGAGGGTTGTAACTTAGTCATTTGACATTAGAAATCCGTTTCCGCTGTGAATTTGGATTGCCCCAAGGGCAACCCATACATCGAAGGAATAAAAAAAATTCCGAGAGATTTCTTCACAGGGCACTCAAATATTTGGTTGCATAAAGAAGGGAAAAGTTGTTTTATCCCTTTTGACCTTTGGGTTGACCCCGCAAAGGGGAACAACTTTTGCAAAGTGTGGATTGGACTAAAATGAAGGCCGGGGTTGAGTAAAATTTAGACAAAGTATCAGACAATTGCAAAAAAGCCAAATTAACATAGATTGTAACAACTAATTCAAACTCATAAATTTTGGAAGCTTATTCGAGGAAATCCAGGACAATTAGAAATTCAAACTTTCAAGACCCCGTCTTTCAGTACTCTCAGTATTTTGATTATCAAATGTCATTAAAAAATTAAACTTGCTTTTTAACCATTCTTCAAAGTAGAGCCATATTTATTTGACATGAAAACAGTTCACAAAAAATGTTCTATAGTTTTTATATCTTGATTACAGAAAGAGCAGGCTGGCGAATCAATTATATTGAGTTTGAAAAGGAACTCATATGTTGGCAATATTCTATGTAAAATCTGGAAATGCAACCATTGCCATTTGGATTTTTTCGAGGTTTTAAATGGGAATTTCAAAAATATTATTCCATTCTATTTCTGCATAAGCAAATCCAGTTTCTGTTTACTTCTTTACTGAACGAATTGATTTTTTTTAACGATGAGTACATAATACATATCCTTACAGCCTTTTATTTGTTTGTAAAAAATACTGAGGAAATTTGGAATAATGGTCCATATTCTACCTTATTAGTACTTGAGCTTTAAATCTGTCAAAAACTGCTCCTTTCAAACACACTATTCTAGAAAATTGGTCTTAACATTTGAGTTTCTAAGAGTCTAAAGGCTTACAAAATTGCCTTCTTCTGTCATCAAATCTTTAATAAATTTATAACCACAGTTTAAATAATTCTTCATAAAAATTGATGAGTTATTATTATTAGGATTAAACCATTTAAGTTCATTAAGTACTATTATGTCATTTTGGCTATAGGACGTAACAATTCTAAAAAGTTAATAAATAAATTGAAACAAATCGTGCAAATTTATTATTTTAGTATCAAATGAAAGAATTTTCCAAAACGGGGTGCCCAGAGACGGGTTAACTAATTGACATCATGGCGTAGTGTAGGGCAAGTTACCATCGGGCAGATACTTTGAATTTGACAACTTTGATTTAAAATATGCATACAAATTGATGATAATGCATAACCTAACGTGTTTTAATTTTATACTTTTTTATACCACGACAGATCAGTTGTAAACCTTAGACATTACTTTGTAAATATTATTGATTAATGAACATATTATTGTATTCTACGTCAATATGGATAAGTGATGTTTGCATAATACGGAAGTTTAATGGGAATGCTCCCTCCCACCTCCAGATTGTGTTTCAAAACAGTCTTTTATCTGAAAATGTTATTTGGGACAGTATTAGAAATTGTATTGAAAATTGAGCTAAATTTTAGAGAGAGATACTCAGTACTAAATACCCTTTCACTGGTTTGAAATAAATACATTAAAAAAGATAATTTTTTTAGTCAGCTGCAACAAACATTATTGTACTAAGGCAACGTACATACATGTATGTATATATTACAGATTTCAGTTTAGATTTCGAACAATGTAGTTTGTTTTAATTTTGATTTTAAAGAATAAAATAAGGAAAAAATCGGACAATGTATATACAAAAAATAACCCCCAAAAATGGTTCAACATATTAACCCTTGTATTATGATAACATGCAAAGTAATACCCGTGCCGTCGCGGGTTATCATCTTGTTCTGTAAGAAATTAAAAGTATATCTTCTAATAAAGATATAAAGTTATCTCTCTTTTGACATTGCATTACTCTTAAATTCTTATTTAGTGAACTGATTATACACAGAGGATGAGGAATATGGGGGGGATAAATATGATTTTTCCTGATTTTCTAAATTTCTTTTACTGCATCGCCTTCGGTGTCTTCAAAGAAAAAAGGGCCAATTATTCTAGTTGAACTTAATGCAGCCCAAACAGTGACTTTCTCACAGATAAGAGGTTTTCAACATAAATTTTTGGTTTTGCCGAACCCCAGAATCTAAAATTCGGTTTCTTGGGGGTGTTGTCATTACGGGTGATTGAAACTAGAGGCGGTTTTAACCTGAGACAGGTGTTTTTACCGCGTTGCTATTTGGACCGCGGAGATGCGCGAAAAATACGGGATCTGCGTTTACGGTACTGCATAATGGGTGCTGACTTTTAAACTGATATACATCTAAGAAAACTGTATAAAAAAATTATCTTTAAAAGATAGTTTTGACTGATATATCAATTTTTCAGGTCAAGAATATAACCTTGCTGGATCATCAATGTATGCAACTCTTGGAGAAAATTTTACTCTGACATGTAGTATGGTCAATTCCATGGATGGAAGTGTTAAAGCTGTCAGATTTTTTAGAGATGAAAGTTTAACTGTTGCTATTGGATTTAACACCAACAACATATGTGAGGAACAGAGTGCAAACCCAAATTACACCTATGAATGTATATCTGAGTATATTTTCACACTGACCATACCAGCGGAAAAAATGACAGAGGCTGAACAAAGTTCAGAATGGAGATGTGGACATATTTTTAACTCTTCAAATAAGAGTCCAGCAGTCATTCTTCAAATAGCAAGTAAATATAATATATACTACTCGATACATATAGTTATGAATTCAGTTTTAATTGGTCCTTTAAACTGGAAGAGAAAGAGCTCTTCATCTCATCTTTGATGTGGAGAATAAATGATAATTTGGTACATGACTAAGAGCAACAAATGTCTCCATTTGACTCCTTTTTGGCTTTTTCCAAGGAAATGATATTACTTATATATCTTTCCTGTAACATTATGAAGACATCGATGGTTGGTAAATGATCAGAAAGATTTATCTCGCTTTGCTCAATGAACGTAGAACATAAATACTCTAGACATACCAAGTTTTCTATTCGTGAAATTAAATCTTTTTTTGAGATATAAAGCCCGAATCATTAGAAAAGGAGGATGAAAAGGCCAAAAAATTCAAATGAATCTTAAAAGTTTATATGATGCCTAGATATGCCTATATATAATTAAGTAGAGAAGTAATTTACAAGTAATCGACGTTCGTTTCGAGTTTTAATAAAATATATTGACTACTTCCGGTTTTATAGGTCGATAAAAATCTTCTATGGGAGTTTCAATGTTCAACAAAAACCACGTGTCATTCCTTTTCTAAAAACGTTTTCAAGTAATTGTTATAATATTTCATCTGTAGGAAGGCAAAGACAGCCCACAAACCGGAAAAGGTTTTGGGTAGAAAATTAAACAAATAAGCGTTCTGCAGGAGCCATCGTTCGATACAGCCCTTTAGTTGTAACTTTTTCATTTTTCATACGATTTTTAAAATCTTTTCTGTTTATAGTTTAAAGTTTAAAGTACAACTTCAAAATCATTACTTTTTGACTCCTTATAGGGGCTCTAAGGGCCTTAACATTATAACTTTAGTAACATTCAAAAATGTATTTAGTAAGAGTTATACCGATTTGCTTAAAAAACGTATAATTATATATCAATAATCTTAGCATACCAAGATATATAATCTTAGCATACCAAGTCTTCGGGATAAGTGTTTACTTTTATAGAATTTTTTGAAAATATTCGTAACGAAATCAAAAGTATATCTACTTATACAGCTGAAACTTTATTTTTCTTCCGAGTTTTAAATGTTTTTCGGTTTATAGTTTAAAGTTTAAAGTACATCTTAAAAAATATTACTTTGCACTCCTTATATGGGTTTTAGGGGCCTAAAGATTATAACTTTTTTGAAATTCAAAAATGTATTTAATAAAAGTTTGAAAGTATTCTTAACGAAATCAAAAGTTTATCTACGTAAAAAATTCTTTATCTCAATGTTTACTTTAACATTAATTGAATATTTAATAAAGTACATGATTGTGGTTTTATAGCACTAAGCGCACATGTTGAATTATATTGCATATCAGTGTAAGAAAGCTGATAGAGGTGGGTTTTTTGACTCGATGATGGAGGCAAAGTGGTCATATAGTGTTAATGTCTGTAATGTTTAATTTTATTCTTTACTTTTTTAAAACTTTATTGAAACTGGCTGCATATTTAGAAAGACCATAAATCCCCACACTAACATAGTAAATTACATTTTATATCCCCCAGGATATTGGATTTGACTCTAGGGAGAGGCCAAACTAGTTATATATTTTTAATATATATATATATATATATATATATATATATATATATATATATATATATATATATATAAAACTTAAATAAATGAAAACACAAAGATCGAGTAAAACATAAGCGCTTTCATTTTCTTCAGATGTTTTACAATACAGTATTGTAAAACATTTGTAGAAAATGAAAACGCTTATGTTTTACTCGATCTTTGTGTTTTCGGTTATTTAAGTTGTATATATACATGTATTTCACCGACCACTGAAGTTTTATATATATATATATATATATATATATATATATATATATATATATATATATATATATATATATATATATATATATATATATACATCAAAAATATATAACTATTTGTGTGTGTGTGTATGTTTTACAATCTTCTTTACTTTAACTGGCAGTGAACCTGGTTGCACATTTATATAAAGACAGTATTATAAAGCCCCTCTACCAAAATTGTTAATTTTATGACCCTCAGGGTTATTGCTGATGTGTAGGGCCAAAATGATCATTTAGTATAATTTATAATTATATAATGTTTAAAAATCTTGTTTTTTAATTATCTTGACACAGAATTGAAACCGACTGCATATTTAGAAAACCATAAAGTTGTTTTCTTTTAAGATTGTGAATTTCTCGACACATAAGGCAAGTGTTCTGTCCTCTGGGTTGGGAGGTGTTTATATTTTTAGGTCACCTGAGTCATTTGGTCTTCGTTCGTCGTCGTGCGTTAACGATTATACATTTTTCACTTCTCTTGAAAACTACTAGGCCAATCGTTACCATTTTTGGTGTGAAGCATCTCTATGGTAAGAAGAATCTAAATTGCGAAATTCATTGCTCTACCACCCCTGGGGTGCCACGGGCGGGGCCAAATTTTCAAAAATCTTCTTCTCCACTTCCACACAAAAAAAAATGAGTGCATGGTTATGATGTCCATGAAGCTCTCCTCCAAAATTGTGAAATTCATGGCTTCTGGTTCAGGGGTTCAGGCTCTAGGGTGGGGCCAATATGGCCATATTGTAAAAATGTATTAAATCTTAGATGATCTTCTTCTCTACTACCATATATATTTGTTAAAATCTAAATGCATGATTATGATGTCCATGAAGCCCTCTACCTAAATTGTGAAATTCGTGGCCCCTGGGTCAGGGGTTCAGGCTCGAGGGTGGGGCCAATTTCGCCAAATAGTAAAAATGCATCAAATCTTAGAAAATCTTCTTCTCTATTACCATTTGTATTTGTTAAAAACTAAATGCATGATTATGATGTCTATGAAGCCCTCTACCTAAATTGTGAAATTCATGACCCCTGGGTCAGGGGTTCAGGCTCTAGGGTGGGGTCAATATGGCCATATAGTAAAAATGTATTTAATCTTAGAAAGTCTTATTCTCTACTCCCACATATATTTGTTAAAAACTAAACGCATGATGATGATGTCCATGAAGCTCTCTACTAAAATTGTGAAATTCATGACCCCTGGGTTAGGGATTCGGGCTCTAGGGTGGGGCCAATATGGCCATATAGTAAAAATGTATTAAATCTTTAAAAAATCTTCTCTACTTCCACACATATGGGCAAAAAACTGAATACATGGTTATGATGTCTACTTACTCCTCTACCTAAATTGTGAAATTCGTGGCCCCTGGGTCAGGGGTTCAGGACATGAGGGGGGGGGGGGCAATATTGCAATATAGTGTTAATGCAAATAATTTGTAAAAATTGTCTTCTCTATACTCACACATCTGTATAAAAAACTGACTAATAATTATGTTTACCAGGAAGTCCTCTACTGAAATTTTAATTTTCATGTCCCCTCAAGGATGGGTTTGACTCTAGTACAGGGCCAAAATGAATGTATAAGTGTTAATGCGTATAATGTTAAAACAATATCTTTTTCACTCCCACACATCTGAGAGGAAAACTTAATTCATGATTTTGTAGACCAGATCTTTTAGTTTTTCGCCAAAATTATAGGTTTCATAGTTGTTTTTGAAAGATTTCAGGCACGGAGGTGGTCATCGTTACAAATTTATAATTTTTCTACTCCAGTATGAAACCTTATTGTTTAGATGCATATATGAGACTCCTCGACAAGTTTGTCTATGGGTTATATGCTACTCAGGTGACCGTTAAGGCCAATTGGACTCTTGTTGCTTTTATATTTTTGACATTTCTACAGGATATTTTTTTCATTTTACTGTCATTAATTGAAATATTTTTTTAACATAGTTAATGTTGAATACATCAATTTGGATCCAAATGACAACCCACTTGCAATAATCAATGGTACTCAGATAGAAGTGAAGTGTTTAGTCAACAGTAATGCGGTCCCTGCTCCGACCTTCACTTGGTTCCTTGGGTCTACAGATATAACTTACACAGCAGGGTCAGATACAGCCTCCATTTTGATAAAAGGAAAGATAGATGACAACGAGAAGATGTTAGAATGCAAAGCTACAAACAACAACAATCCACCAATGACGGCGAGCACAACACTCAACGTAGAATGTAAGCATTTACCAATTGGGAAAAAGTTTTCTCATTCTCTTCCTGTCTCTCAAAATATATTAGTTATAATAATGATGTGCATTTTTGTATGTAAAACTAGAATGAATAATTTTTCTATTGAAAGGTGGTATTTAATACTAAGTGCCACTCTTAAGTTAAGATTAAGACTGGATTCGAGGGTCCCCATTAAGAAGTTTTGCGTTGAATTGTGTTAGATGGTCATGCATGGTAGAACATTTTTCGAGTTTGTCATTCAATCGATTTTTGATGACCACGATCTTGACCTCCGTGTTATGGAATTTGCCGATTTTTTCAACATGAACTCTCTTATTTCTGTTAAACTTTGCTGAATTTGATGAAGGTCACCTGATATAGTAACGTGCTGGTCTGATGCACTACTGTTGTGAATAGGTGTATTATAATCACTATAAGTTCTTGTTTTTTCACTGCGACCTTTTCAAAAACAATAGATTTTCTGACGGACACTGGTTCCGATTTTAAATTGAGCTGAACAAGTATTTTTGTTTTCATTTTTTTTCAGGTTTTTTTCTAGGTACCCCTGACTTTTCGGCCATTGTTACTATCGTCACTATTAGTGACAATAGTGACCACAGTCTGATATTTTCAGAATGCTTCTGAACAATATCAAGGCGTAAATTTCTAAAAAATATGTAGCACTCACCAAATTGAGTTATGGTCAGTCGCAGACCACCACGTGACCGGAACGTATTAAAACGGCAAGATTTTTGCGCTGGACGAACAAGGACGCCGCCACTGATTCAACATTCTGGACAATGTATCAGAAAAACTAAAACGGCGCTAATACACTTTTTTGATAGACAGTGGAGCGGACCCTGGATGCATCGGGATTGGTCAACGGTTTTCAGATCGGGATCGCTATCTCAATTTCGGAACTGTTTATTTTCTGTTTATGCATGTGTGTGTCTGTGAGTGTGCGTGTTTCTCCCTTTATTAGTGTTCTTAATGAACTGGTAGGATGCTTAGTTTCTTGTTTTTTTTGTGTGTCATATTTGTGGGTATGGTTGGATCAGAAAATTTGGTAATGGTAAGTGGTTATTTGCTTCTTGCATGTGTTATATTTGAATACTTTCTTTCTTTTTGCATGTGTTGCTTTTGGTATTTTCTATTACGTCAATATACTGTCGCCTGACAAGATTTTAATAGCTACGGTGAACTGTCAGGGGCTCACCACACCATCGAAACGTAAAGATGTTCTTTACTACTATAAACACAAACATTATTCTATCATTTGCCTACAAGATTTTATGCCTACTAATTTTATTTCATAACATGAACAGTTTATAGAAACACAGTGTGGATATAAGAGTGTGTTAAATTCATACTCTTCTAACTCAAGAGGGGTCTGTATACTTTTCAACAACAACTTCGAGTTTAAAAGTCATAGAGTGAAAAACGACTGTGAAGGTAATTTGTTTGCTTTGGACATGGCAATTGAGGACCACAAGGTTACCCTCATTAATATATACGGTCCTAATATTGACAGCCCTGAGTTTAATTAAAATGTAAGAAATCTCTTCCTTGAATTTGATAATGAATGTTTTATTTTATGTAAGGACTTTACTCTTGCATTGAACCTCATGCAGGATACTTATAAAATGTGTAGTGTTAACAATCCAAGGCTCAAAGTAAAGTCCTGGAAACAATGGAGGACTTATGTCTCATAGATAGATTACTATTAAGTCCTAAATCCTGAAAAGAATGGCGGAAAAATATTCCTCTAAAACAAGGCCGCCTTGATTATCTTCTCTTTTCTGACAGCTTAACAAATCTTGTTGAAAACTGCACTATCAAACCTGGATACAGGTCTGATCATTCTATTGTTTTGCTCGAGCTTAAACTTAATCCCTTCCAGATAGGGCGTGGTCTTTGGAAATTTAATAATTTCCAAATTTAATAATTATTTACTTACAGATAAAGACTAGTCTAGTCCGATTTGGTCGAAAAAAACTTTTCACGGCAAATAATTATACCCCCGCAAACGAAGTTTAGGGGGGTATATTGGTTTCACCCTGTCCGTCTGTCTGTCTGTCCGTCCGTCTGTCCGTCTGTCTGTCTGTCTGTAGACGCAACTTTGTCCCCCCTATAGAATTTTTTATTATTGCATGGAACAGTTTGAAAATTTGTACATATGTTAAACACTATCTGAAGATGTGCACCTGCAATTTTTTTTTTAAAGATCAGACAAGATTTAATGATTTTATGACAGTTTTCATTTTCCTTATTCTATATATTGTACACTAATGTTGAAAAGTAAGGGAGATAATCCTTACAGATTTTATTAATTAATTAATAGAAAACACTCTAAAATATATTTATATAAATACATCCAGATGGAGGTTTTTTGTCTTTATGTCTTAATTAATAAAAAAAATATTTTTTATGAGTATTCTATCAACTGACAATGCAAAGTTTTTGTTTGTCAATGATAAATTCTTAGGAGCTAATAAGAACATCAAAGACAAGTGTGGCTGAATTCATTTGTCCCAAGGGAGCCATTATTTGAGCTATGGTTCAGATCGAGCATGTGTTTAGGGGAAATTGATAATCTGTAAAATGGGTGATGGTTTTGGGGCTATTTTAAAACTGTTTCATGTAAACCAAAAGTTCTATCATTATAAGGAAATAAATCATATCAATTTTCATAAGGAATTTAAACTATTTTTAGAGGTTGTTTAAATTCATTTGTCAAGTAAATTGATGAAGTGACCCTATTGGGCATTAATTTAGATGAAATTCAAAATTACTGATATGATTGTAGTGTTTTGGCAATTTTAAAATTGTTTGAAATATAAAATTTTCTTTTTTACATATTTTTACATAGTATGGTAATTATGGTAATGTTTTGAGAGTTTATTAAATTTAACAAGCTCATCAAAGAAAATCATAGTCCTATGGGATCAATTTTCTGATATGGAGTTCCATTGTGCCATAGGAGAAAGTGAGGAAAATTTGAAACAACTAATTGCATCTGTCAAGACTCTTATTAGAAAGATATTGAAAGTTTTATCAACAGAAGAGCATTGAAATTGGTATTTCCATTTACTGCAAAGGGAGGGGTTATTGTCATTTTGTTGGTTTTTCTTTAAATCAATTAAATTTAAAAATATATATATATCAGATACATACATTTGTAAATGTATTACTGTTGTAGATATGTATGTACAGTGAAATTCTGACAATTTTGATTTTAATTTTTCTTTGAGAACTAATTTATTTTGTTTACAATTGTAGAATTTTTTTTTGTAAGTGTTCCAAATCTTTATTATTCAATTCAATTATTTGTCCCATTTGAAATTAGCATTGCGGGGGTATTAGTCCCATTAGGACAGTTCTAGTTATCATTTGGTCAAGCATGGTTTTTAAACATAATTAAAGTATGCTGATTCCAAAAAATATGCTGGCCATCATGAAAATTGCGTTAAGTACCTCAAAATGGCGATTAGAATGGCGGACAGCTAAATTTTATATTTCTTTCTTAAAGTTTTTTCATTATAAACAAACAATAATGAAATGATCCAGCTTAGTTTGTTATCATATCTAAAGTGAGCTAAGTTTGAAAAAATTTGCTGGCCTTCCCCAAAAAGCGCTAATTAGGTCAACATGGCGATTCATAATGGCAGATACCCAGATTTTATAATTTTTTTCTAAAAAATTTAAACTTGGGAAAACGCATAAAAAAACAATAATTCAGTCTAGCAAAGATATTTTTGCATATTAATTAAGGCGTGCTTAGTCTGAAAAATATGCTTACTATGACAAACATGGCGCTAATTAGGTCAAAATGGCGGTCAAAATGGTAGCCGGACAAATTCTATAATTCGATCTCTTACATGTAAGTCTTAAAAATTGAGGCAACAAACGATTATGAATTGGTTAAGCATAGCATTTTATCATAACTAAGGTGTGCTGATTCAAACAAAATATGTTGATCACGATAAATAGTTAAAAATGGTTGACAGCCAGATTTAATTAATTTTCGTCTCACGTTCTCTTTAATGGAAAAAAAAATAACAATACAAAATCACAAATTGGTCTAGCAGACATATTTATCAGAATTAGGTTGTGCCAAGTTTGATGAAATGTGTTGGTCTTCATGAAAATGACGTTAATTTTGTCAAAATGGCAATTTAAATTGGTGTATACAAGTAGCCAAATTTCATTAATCTCTATATAGACTTCTAAAGGCCTCTTGAATGGGGAAAATGCTTGAATATCATAATTTCAATACTAATGATGTAACTGACGATCAAATTTGAACACTTGTATTAATAGGAAAAACTCCACCTAGCTTCATATTTGGAATTTTTTTTTCTGTTTTCCATTATTAAGCTACAGGATTTTGTTATTTATACAATCTATTTTTTAATGATAAGATTGTGATTTGAAATTTGCAAATGGCAGGAAGTAGGCACGTTTACATTCACACATAAAGGTTCTGCAACCTGTGGGCTGTTGCAAGCTATCAAATCTAAGAAAGCTTTAGGTATTTAAGATCTAAAGGTCATTAGTTCCAGCAACAAACAACCATCACTTAAATTTTTATCCAATCTCGGCTAGGCATGGTAATATGGGCATGCTTATATATGCCTGTCTCCCTATCATTACCTTGGTGTGTGTTTGTTTTATAAGCAACGGAAGGCAAATTCTAAGTGGGGACATATTCCCGGGCTTTGATTTTAGGAAGATACATAAAGTATAAATTAAAAAAACCCTAGAAAGGTTTAGGAACAAGACGGCTATTGAAAAGCACGAACACAGAATGTTTAAATAAGATGCCGGTATACGCCTTAATAATACAAAACGAAAAAAATCAACAATATTTAACGCCATTTTCATGAAGGCCAGCATATTTTTTCAGACTCAGCATACTTTAATTATGATAAAAAACTATGCTGGACCAAATAATAATTACTTGCCGTTAAAACGTATTTCTAGAGCTCTTTTTAGAAATTAGGACTAGACTACTACATTTAAAAGGTAAAAAATGTATGAGGAATCAATATTTAAACTAGTAGACTAATTGTTCGCGAACAATTAGAGGTCTTTCCACTTCATTGTTTTTCATGTTTGAAATAAGATTGCTTTAATAGAATAAAGTATTTTTTCTGCGTTACTTCTTAAAAAAGCGTCAAAGGATTAAGTTTGCAATTTTTTATTGCTTGACCTTGACCTTTGACCTTATGTCACTTTGATCTGACAAGGTAGACGCTTCAATACCATGTGGTCCGATGTATCTATGATTATTGATTCAAAAATAATTTGTGTATTTATTAAATGTTCGAAACTGTCAGGGGCAATAACTGCTAGAAAGGGACTTTAAACCCTTTTGGTATGAATGAATTGAAGGAGTGTCTAAGTGTACTGAAAACATTAGTAAACGTTTCAAGTCTCTATCTCTAACGGTTAATGAGGAGTAGCGATAACAAGCATTTTGTATAATAGGGGCAATAACTCTATAATTGTTATATGGTAAGGGTCAGTGGGTTACGTTTTGAAATGTCTTATAATGTCCTTTAAAATCCATGAACAAGTTTTTCTCTGCCACCCTAAACAAAAAAGATCTAAAAACTCATTATTTAGAGATTTCCAGATGACCTTGACCTTTGACCTTTATGTCATTTTGTTCGGCCAAGGTAGACGCTTCTATCCCAAGTAGTCCAAAGTCTCTATGATAAGTAATACAAAAGTTGGAAGTGATTTTATGGAAAAGTAAATACTTTCAGGGGCAATAACTGCTAAAAGGGGGCCTCAGATCCTTTCGGTATGAATAGATTGAAGAATCCTCTAAGTGTACTGAAGACAATGGTAAAAGTTCCAAATCTCTATCTCTTATGGTTTCAGAGGAGTAGCGATAACAAGCATTTCGTAAATAGGGGCAATTACTCTGTAATTATTCAAAGGTATGAGCCAAGGGGCTATATTTTTAAATGTCTTAAGATGCCCTACTACATCCATGAAAAAGATTTTCTCTACCACCCTGAACAAAAGAGATGTAAAAACTCATTAATCAACAGATTTCCAAATGACCTTGACCTTTGACCTTTATGTCATTTTGTTCGGCCAAGGTAGACGCTTCCATCCCAAGTTGTCCGAAGTCTCCATGATAAAAAATAAAAAAGTTGGAAGTGATTTTATTGAAATTCAAATACTTTCAGGGGCAATAACTGATAGAAGGGGGTTTCGGATCCTTTCGGTATTAGTAGATTGAAGAACCCTCTAAGTGTACTGAAAACATTGGTAAAAGTTCCAAATCTCTATCTCTTATGGTTTCAGAGGAGTAGCGATAACAAGCTTTTCGTATACAAGGGCAATAACTTTTCAAGTTCTTGGGGTCATTAGACACAGGGTCATTTGGTATCATAACTTTTAATGTTCAATCACATAAAGAAAAATTTGTTTCAATATCTCTTGAAATAAAAAAGTTTTCCCGTGGAAAATAGAGGAGAAAAATAAAAATAAACTAGTATACTAATTGTTCTCGAACAATTAGAGGTCTTTCCACCTTATTGTTTTTTATGTTTGAAATAAGATTGCTTTAATAGAATAAAGTATTTTTTCTGCGTTACTTCATAAAAAAGTGTCAAACGATTAAGTTTGCATTTTTTTATTGCTTGACCTTGACCTTTGACTTTTATGTCATTTTGATCTGACAAGGTAAACGCTTCAATACCAAGTGGTCCGCTGTATCTATGATTTTTGATTCAAAAATTATTTGTGTTTTTAATAAATGTTCGAAACTTTCAGGAGCAATAACTGCTAAAAAGGGACTTTGGACCCTTTCGGTATGAATAAATTGAAGGAGTGTCTAAATGTACTGAATACATTAGTAAACGTTTCAAGTCTTTATCTCTAACAGCGATAACAAGCATTTTGTACAATAGGGGCAATAACTCTATAATTGTTACATGGTAAGGGTCAATGGGTTATATTTTGAAATGTCTTAAGATGTCCTACTACATCCATGAAAACGTTTTTCTCTACCACCTTAAACAAAAGAGATCTGAAAACTCATTATTTAGGAGATTTCCAGAGGACCTTGACCTTTGACCTTTATGTTATTTCTTTCGGCCAAGGAAGATGCTTCCATCACAAGTGGTCCGAAGTCCCTATGATAAGTAATAAAAAAGTTGGAAGTGATTTTATGGAAAAGTAAATACTTTCAGGGGCAATAACTACTAGAAGGGGGCATCAGATCCTTTCGGTATGAATATATTGAAGAACCCTCTAAGTGAACTGAAGACATTGGTAAAAGTTTTAAGACTCTATCTCTTACGGTAAATGAGGAGTAGCGATAACAAGCATTTTGTACAATAGGGGCAATAACTCTATAGCTTTTTAAAGGAAGGAGCCAAGGGGCTATATTTTAAAATGTCTTAAGATGACCTACTACATCCATGAAAAAGTTTTTCTCTACCACACTTAACTAAAGAGATCTAAAAACTCAATAATTAACAGATTTGTAAATGACCTTGACCTTTGACCTTTATGTCATTTTGTTTGGCCAAGGTAGACGCTTCCATCCCAAGTGGTCCGAAGTCTTTATGATAAATAATAAAAAAGTTGGAAGTGATTTTATGGAAATTCAAATACTTTCAGGGGCAATAACTGCTTGAAGGGGGTCTCGGATCCTTTCGGTATGAATAGATTGAAGAATCCTCTAAGTGTAATGAAGACATTGGTAAAAGTTCCAAATCTCTATCTCTTATGGTTTCAGAGGAGTAGCGATAACAATCACTTCGTACACAAAGGGCAATAACTTTGTAAGTTCTGGGAGTTATCACGCAAAGGGTCATTTGGTACCATAACTTTTAATGGTCAAAAACATAAAGAAAAAAATGTTTCAATATCTCTAGAAACAAAAAAGCTGTCCCTGGAAAAAAAGAGAAGAAAAAAAATAATAACTAGTAGACTAATTGTTCACGGAACAATTAGAGGCCTTTCCACCTTCCATAATGATTCAAAAAAATTCCCGAAAATGTTGATAATTATTGAGAAATTAGAGAAAAATCAATTTACGGAAAAAAAAAAAAAAGGAAAAAAAAAAATGGGTTCCGCACAGTGGTATCGATCCGAGTACCCTTAGATTCGTAGGCGAGAGTGTTGCCACTACGCTATTTCGCTTGTTATCTGATCGAAGGTAAAATTTGTTGAGTTGTGTAGTGAATTTGGATGAGGATAGAAAGAAGAGATGAAGCGTTCTTCTGTCCATCTAAAATTGATACCCAACGCTGAGGAACCTTTAGAATAGATAGGGGCTTAGCGATTGGTTGGGAGGGCAGTATTTGTTCACCAGTTTATTAATAAAAATCAGTGCTGCTTGTAAACAATGTGGCCGGATAGCGTTGACTAAGAAATCAACAGGCCAGGTCAAACTCTGGTCGCCAGCGGGTATTTGAAGGTGTGGGAACATTTGTTGGAACTTAGCTGATGCGAATTCTCCTTGTGATTTGAAATGCACGTGCTTAGAAATCTATAAACTGTCATGCATTCGTGGATTACAAGTACGGAAAATCGGAACTGAATTAAGGCCAGTCATGTATTTCAGCCAAGTCGGGAAATAAACAAACTGAAAGAAAATGTAAATTAAATTCATCTAAAATCGGGGTCTGGGAAGGAAGAGTTATCTTTCGTTGCACTTCAACACAAGTCGTCACAGGTTGCCGATAGAAATGTAAACAAAGATTTTCAGTGAAATTTGAGCATGAATTTATTAGATACAAATATCGAAGCGTTGAAATTTCGTTTCTCGGGACGATGGTTCGATGCCGCTGAGGTGGATAACTTTCTTCAATAGGGTTCATTTCGTTTGAAATTTGGCAGGCAATTAGATTCAGGTGTGGGGAACAGTCCCATGGATTTTCGCCGAGTTCTACAGAGTTTTACTGGAGCTGGAATTTTTATTTGGAGGCGTAGTCTAAAACGCGGTCTGGAGTCAAATGGCAGGCAGTTTTTCACCTTTTTAAAAAATTCTGACAAACGGTTGTAACGCTTTTTTAGGTTTTATTTTAAAAAGGAATATTAAATTTCAAGTTCAAATATCGAGGGTCATGTTCATATAAGAATTAAATCCTTGTATAAAAGAAGGGGGGAGGGGGGGGGGACAAATTGTTCATAAAACTGAATCCGATATATATGTTGCATACACTTATTACTCATAAGTTCTAAGAGGTCAAAGGTCAAGGTCAAGGTCAAAGGTCAAGGTCAAACCTAAAAATAAGGGGGGGGTTTGTTTTAAAGAGCTTATTGCACATATAAATGAATCTGAAATGTATATGTTAAATATACTTGTAACGCATCAGTCCTTTAAGGTCAAGGTCAAAGGTCAAGGTCAGGTCAAAGGTCAAGGTCAAACCTAAAAATAAAAGGGGGGGGGTGAATTTGTGTTTGAAAGAGCTATTCGTACATATAAATGAATCTGATATGATAGATGTTGCAGATACTTATAACACACCAGTCCTAAGAGGTCAAAGGTCAAGGTCAAGGTCAAAGGTCAAGGTCAAACCTAAAAATAAAAGGGGGGGTGTTTATTTCTAATGTGTTTGTGAAATCAATGAAATTGAAAGGGGAATTACTGCCAGAAAGGGACGTTGGACCCTTTTGGGATCAATAGATTGAAGAAACTTCTAAGTGTAATGAAGACATTGGTAAACGTTTCAAGTCTCTACCTGTTTTGGTTTCAGAGGAGTAGCGATAACAAGCATTTCGAACAAAAGGGGCAATTACTCACTAACTATTACAAGACGGGAGCTGAAGGGCTACATTTTGAAATGTCTTAAGACGTCCTACTACATCCTTGATCAAATTTCTCTATATCACCCTAAACAAAAGAGATACGAAAACTCATGAATACACAGGTTTTCAGATGACCTTGACCTTTGACCTTTACGTCATTTTGATCGGCCATGGAAGACGCTTCCATCCCAAGTGGTCCGAAGTCTTTGTGACAAATAGTAAAAAAATTGGAAGTGATTTTATGGAAATTGAAATACTTTCAGGGGCAATAACTGATAGAAGGGGGTCTCGGAACCTTTCGGTATGAATAGATTGAAAGAGCGTCTAAGTGACTTACAGACGTTATTAAAAGTTTCAAGTCTCTATCTCTTATGGTTTCAGAGGAGTAGCGATAACAATCACTTCGTACACAAAGGGCAAAAACTTTGTAAGTTCTGGGAGTGATCAACCAAAGGGTCATTTGGTATCATAACTTTTAATGGCCAGTCACATAAAGAAAAAAATGCTTCAATATCTCTTGAAACAAAAAAGCTGTCCCTGGAAAAAAAGAGAAGAAAAATAATAATAATAAACTAGTAGACTAATTGTTCTCGAACAATTAGAGGTCTTTCCACCTCATTGTGTTTTATGTTTGAAATAAGATTGCTTCAATAGAATAAAGTATTTTTTCTGCATTACTTCATAAAAAAGTGTCACACTATTAAGTTTGCAATTTTTTATTGCTTGACCTTGACCTTTGACATTTATGTCATTTTGATCTGACAAGAAGACGCTTCAATACCAAGTGGTCCAATGTATCGATGATCATTGATTCAAAAGTTATTTGTGTTTTTTATTGAATGTTTGAAACTTTCAGGGGTAATAACTGCTAGAAAGGGCCTTTGGACCCTGTCGGTATGAATAGATTGAAGGAGCGTCTAAGTGTACTGAATACATTAGTAAAAGTTCCAAGTTTCTATCTCCAACGGTTAATGAGGAGTAGCGATAACAAGCATTTCGTAAAATAGGGGCAATAACTCTATAATTGTTACATGGTAAGGGCCAAAAGGTTATATTTTGAAATGTCTTGAGATGCCCTACTACATCCATGAAAAAGTTTTTCTCTACCACACTAAATAAAAGAGATCTAAAAACTCATTAATTAAGAGTTTTCCAAATGACCTTGACCTTTGACCTTTATGTTATTTTGTTCGGCCAAGATAGACGCTTCCATCCCAAGTGGTCCGAAGTCTCTATGATAAGTAATAAAAAAGTTGGAAGTGATTTTATGGAAATGTAAATACTTTCAGGGGCAATAACTACTAGAAGGGGGATTCAGATTCTTTCGGTATGAATAGATTGAAGAACCCTCTAATTGTACTGAAGACATTGGTAAAAGTTCCAAGTTTCTATCTCTTATGGTTTCAGAGAAGTAGCGATAACAAGCTTTTCGTAAACAAGGGCTATAACTTTGTAAGTTCTGGGGGTTATCAGGATCAGGGTCATTTGGTATTATAACTTTAAATGGTCAATTATATGAAAAAAAATTGTTTCAATATGTCTTATAATAAAAAAGGTGTCCCTTGGAAAATAGAAAAGAAAAATAATAAGAATAAAAAACATAAAGAAAACAAAAGGTCTTTCACCTGAAAGGTGGAAAGACCTAATAAAAAGAAACAGAACAATATCAATAGGCCTTTACACTGTGGTGTAAAGACCTAATAAAGAAGACGCGAGATCATCAATTTAGCCAAAATCTGAGTACGCATGCTAAACCGAGCATTTTGGCACAAATTGTTTTTACGTCGAAGGTCAAGGTCATCCGTTACCCCAAAAAGTGAAAAAGGGGGTTTACGGACAAGTCGCACAAGATATAATCTTGGAGTTCGTGTCGAATGGTTCTTTATTGCCAGAGGTCAAGGTCAAAGGTCAAGATCAAAGGTCAAGGTCAACTTTAATGGGATAGGCCAGCGCCTGAAGATCACACACTTCTGCAATTTGACACTTTACCGATCCTAGTTGACCTTGACCTTTGACCTTGACCTTTGCTGCAGCCAAAATTGTTGTCGAAGCCATCGCAAGTGGTTTCGTGGCTCTACCTTGAGTTGTGTCAATTTTTTTGGTTTTTCGTAAAAATAAAAAAAATTGAGAGACAGTCGTTCTAAGAGGATACTGCGAAACCTTTCGTCTTTCGGAGATCTGCAACTACCCTTCAGGCCGACACCATCCGTGAAGGTTTCGAACCTGCAAGTTGCAAGGCTTCCGAGGAGTAGCGATAACAAACTTTTACGTGCACGGGTCAATAGTAACGAAACGCAAGGTGTTTTCAAGACGCAGGGTCAAATGCCCTCATAATTTTCCGAAAGAAGTACGGCGTGAATGAGAGTGTTTCGATAAGTCGCAAAACAAAAATTTCACTTCGCTTACGGAAGAAAAATAATAAGAATAAAAAGAAACAGAACAATATCAATAGGCCTTTACACTGTGGTGTAAAGACCTAATAAAAAGAAACAGAACAATATCAATAGGCCTTTACACTGTGGTGTAAAGACCTAATAAAGAAGACGCGAGATCATCAATTTAGCCAAAATCTGAGTACGCATGCTAAACCGAGCATTTTGGCACAAATTGTTTTTACGTCGAAGGTCAAGGTCATCCGTTACCCCAAAAAGTGAAAAAGGGGGTTTACGGACAAGTCGCACAAGATATAATCTTGGAGTTCGTGTCGAATGGTTCTTTATTGCCAGAGGTCAAGGTCAAAGGTCAAGATCAAAGGTCAAGGTCAACTTTAATGGGATAGGCCAGCGCCTGAAGATCACACACTTCTGCAATTTGACACTTTACCGATCCTAGTTGACCTTGACCTTTGACCTTGACCTTTGCTGCAGCCAAAATTGTTGTCGAAGCCATCGCAAGTGGTTTCGTGGCTCTACCTTGAGTTGTGTCAATTTTTTTGGTTTTTCGTAAAAATAAAAAAAATTGAGAGACAGTCGTTCTAAGAGGATACTGCGAAACCTTTCGTCTTTCGGAGATCTGCAACTACCCTTCAGGCCGACACCATCCGTGAAGGTTTCGAACCTGCAAGTTGCAAGGCTTCCGAGGAGTAGCGATAACAAACTTTTACGTGCACGGGTCAATAGTAACGAAACGCAAGGTGTTTTCAAGACGCAGGGTCAAATGCCCTCATAATTTTCCGAAAGAAGTACGGCGTGAATGAGAGTGTTTCGATAAGTCGCAAAACAAAAATTTCACTTCGCTTACGGAAGAAAAATAATAAGAATAAAAAGAAACAGAACAATATCAATAGGCCTTTACACTGTGGTGTAAAGACCTAATAAAGAAGACGCGAGATCATCAATTTAGCCAAAATCTGAGTACGCATGCTAAACCGAGCATTTTGGCACAAATTGTTTTTACGTCGAAGGTCAAGGTCATCCGTTACCCCAAAAAGTGAAAAAGGGGGTTTACGGACAAGTCGCACAAGATATAATCTTGGAGTTCGTGTCGAATGGTTCTTTATTGCCAGAGGTCAAGGTCAAAGGTCAAGATCAAAGGTCAAGGTCAACTTTAATGGGATAGGCCAGCGCCTGAAGATCACACACTTCTGCAATTTGACACTTTACCGATCCTAGTTGACCTTGACCTTTGACCTTGACCTTTGCTGCAGCCAAAATTGTTGTCGAAGCCATCGCAAGTGGTTTCGTGGCTCTACCTTGAGTTGTGTCAATTTTTTTGGTTTTTCGTAAAAATAAAAAAAATTGAGAGACAGTCGTTCTAAGAGGATACTGCGAAACCTTTCGTCTTTCGGAGATCTGCAACTACCCTTCAGGCCGACACCATCCGTGAAGGTTTCGAACCTGCAAGTTGCAAGGCTTCCGAGGAGTAGCGATAACAAACTTTTACGTGCACGGGTCAATAGTAACGAAACGCAAGGTGTTTTCAAGACGCAGGGTCAAATGCCCTCATAATTTTCCGAAAGAAGTACGGCGTGAATGAGAGTGTTTCGATAAGTCGCAAAACAAAAATTTCACTTCGCTTACGGAAGAAAAATAATAAGAATAAAAAGAAACAGAACAATATCAATAGGCCTTTACACTGTGGTGTAAAGACCTAATAAAGAAGACGCGAGATCATCAATTTAGCCAAAATCTGAGTACGCATGCTAAACCGAGCATTTTGGCACAAATTGTTTTTACGTCGAAGGTCAAGGTCATCCGTTACCCCAAAAAGTGAAAAAGGGGGTTTACGGACAAGTCGCACAAGATATAATCTTGGAGTTCGTGTCGAATGGTTCTTTATTGCCAGAGGTCAAGGTCAAAGGTCAAGATCAAAGGTCAAGGTCAACTTTAATGGGATAGGCCAGCGCCTGAAGATCACACACTTCTGCAATTTGACACTTTACCGATCCTAGTTGACCTTGACCTTTGACCTTGACCTTTGCTGCAGCCAAAATTGTTGTCGAAGCCATCGCAAGTGGTTTCGTGGCTCTACCTTGAGTTGTGTCAATTTTTTTGGTTTTTCGTAAAAATAAAAAAAATTGAGAGACAGTCGTTCTAAGAGGATACTGCGAAACCTTTCGTCTTTCGGAGATCTGCAACTACCCTTCAGGCCGACACCATCCGTGAAGGTTTCGAACCTGCAAGTTGCAAGGCTTCCGAGGAGTAGCGATAACAAACTTTTACGTGCACGGGTCAATAGTAACGAAACGCAAGGTGTTTTCAAGACGCAGGGTCAAATGCCCTCATAATTTTCCGAAAGAAGTACGGCGTGAATGAGAGTGTTTCGATAAGTCGCAAAACAAAAATTTCACTTCGCTTACGGAAGAAAAATAATAAGAATAAAAAGAAACAGAACAATATCAATAGGCCTTTACACTGTGGTGTAAAGACCTAATAAAGAAGACGCGAGATCATCAATTTAGCCAAAATCTGAGTACGCATGCTAAACCGAGCATTTTGGCACAAATTGTTTTTACGTCGAAGGTCAAGGTCATCCGTTACCCCAAAAAGTGAAAAAGGGGGTTTACGGACAAGTCGCACAAGATATAATCTTGGAGTTCGTGTCGAATGGTTCTTTACTGCCAGAGGTCAAGGTCAAAGGTCAAGATCAAAGGTCAAGGTCAACTTTAATGGGATAGGCCAGCGCCTGAAGATCACACACTTCTGCAATTTGACACTTTACCGATCCTAGTTGACCTTGACCTTTGACCTTGACCTTTGCTGCAGCCAAAATTGTTGTCGAAGCCATCGCAAGTGGTTTCGTGGCTCTACCTTGAGTTGTGTCAATTTTTTTGGTTTTTCGTAAAAATAAAAAAAATTGAGAGACAGTCGTTCTAAGAGGATACTGCGAAACCTTTCGTCTTTCGGAGATCTGCAACTACCCTTCAGGCCGACACCATCCGTGAAGGTTTCGAACCTGCAAGTTGCAAGGCTTCCGAGGAGTAGCGATAACAAACTTTTACGTGCACGGGTCAATAGTAACGAAACGCAAGGTGTTTTCAAGACGCAGGGTCAAATGCCCTCATAATTTTCCGAAAGAAGTACGGCGTGAATGAGAGTGTTTCGATAAGTCGCAAAACAAAAATTTCACTTCGCTTACGGAAGAAAAATAATAAGAATAAAAAGAAACAGAACAATATCAATAGGCCTTTACACTGTGGTGTAAAGACCTAAAAACATAAGAAAAACAAAATGTCTTTCACCTGAAAGGTGGAAAGACCTAATAAAAAACATAAGAAATACAAAAGGTCTTTCACCTGAAAGGTGGAAAGACCTAAAAACATAAGAAAAACAAAAGGTCTTTCACCTGAAAGGTGGAAAGACCTAATAAGAAAAACAAAAGGTCTTTCACCTGAAAGGTGGAAAGACCTAATAAAAGTAAGGCTAGTTTCTACACTAGTAGACTAATTGTTCACGGAACAATTAGAGGCCTTTCCACCTTCCATAATGATTAAAAAAAATTCCCGAAAATGTTGATAATTATTGAGTAATTAGAGAAAAATCAATTTACGAAAAAAAAAAATGGAAAAAAAAAATCGGTTCCACACAGTGGTATCGATCCGCGTACCCTTAGATTCCTAGGCGAGAGTGTTGCCACTACGCTATTTCGCTTGCTATCTGATGGAAGGTAAAATTTGTTGAGTTGTGTAGTGAATTTGGATAATGATAGAAGAAATACAAAAGGTCTTTCACCTGAAAGGTGGAAAGACCTAAAAACATAAGAAAAACAAAAGGTCTTTCACCTGAAAGGTGGAAAGACCTAATAAGAAAAACAAAAGGTCTTTCACCTGAAAGGTGGAAAGACCTAATAAAAGTAAGGCTAGTTTCTACACTAGTAGACTAATTGTTCACGGAACAATTAGAGGCCTTTCCACCTTCCATAATGATTAAAAAAAATTCCCGAAAATGTTGATAATTATTGAGTAATTAGAGAAAAATCAATTTACGAAAAAAAAAAAAATGGAAAAAAAAATGGGTTCCGCACAGTGGTATCGATCCGCGTACCCTTAGATTCCTAGGCGAGAGTGTTGCCACTACGCTATTTCGCTTGCTATCTGATGGAAGGTAAAATTTGTTGAGTTGTGTAGTGAATTTGGATGATGATAGAAAGAAGAGATGAAGCGTTCTTCTGTCCATCTAAAATTGATACCCAACGCTGAGGAACCTTTAGAATAGATAGGGGCTTAGCGATTGGTTGGGAGGGCAGTATTTGTTCACCAGTTTATTAATAAAAATCAGTGCTGTTTGTAAACAATGTGGCCGGATAGCGTTGACTAAGAAATCAACAGGTCAGGTCAAACTCTGGTCGCCAGCGGGTATTTGAAGGTGTGGGAACGTCACGTCGGCTCAGCTGATGCGAATTCTCCCTGTGATTTGAAATGCACGTGCTTATAAATCTATTAACTGTCATGCATTCTTGGATTACAAGAACGGAAAATCGGAACTGAATTAAGGCCAGTCATGTATTTCAGCCAAGTCGGGAAATAAACAAACTGAAAGAAAATGTAAATTAAATTCATCTAAAATCGGGGTCTGGGAAGGAAGAGTTATCTTTCGTTGCACTTCAACACAAGTCGTCACAGGTTGCTGATAGAAATGTAAACAAAGATTTTCAGTGAAATTTGAGCATGAATTTATTAGATACAAATATCGAAGCGTTGAAATTTCGTTTCTCGGGACGATGGTTCGATGCCGCTGAGGTGGATAACTTTCTTAAATAGGGTTCATTTCGTTTGAAATTTGGCAGGCAATTAGATTCAGGTGTGAGGAACAGTCCCATGAATTTTCGCCGAGTTCTACAGAGTTTAATTGGAGCTGGAATTTTTATTTGGAGGCGTAGTCTAAAACGCGGTCTGGGGTCAAATGGCAGACAGTTTTTCACCTTTTCAAAAAATTCTGACAAACGGTTGTAACACTTTTTTAAGTTTTATTTTTAAAAGGAATATTGAATTTCAAGTTCAACTATCGAGGGTCATGTTCATATAAGAATTCAATCCTTGTATAAAAGAAGGGGGGGGGGGGGGCTAAATGTACATATAACTAAATCTGATATATATGTTGCATACACTTATTACTCATTAGTTCTAAGAGGTCAAAGGTCAAAGGTCAAGGTCAAACCTAAAAATAAGGAGGGGTGGTGGTTTGGGGGTTTAAAGAGCTAATTCCACATACAAATGAATCTGAAATGTATATGTTAAATATATTTGTAACGCATCAGGTCCATAAAGGTCAAGGGTCAAGGTCAGGTCAAAGGTCAAGGTCAAACCTAAAAATATAAAAGGGGGGGGGGGTTGTGTTGGTGAATTCGTGTTTGAAAGAGCTATTCGTACATATAAATGAATCTGATATTATAGATGTTGCAGATACTTATAGCACACAAGTTCTAAGAGGTCAAAGGTCAAAGGTCAAGGTCAAACATTTTATTATAAAAAAAAAAAAGGGTGGGTGTGGGGGGGGGGGGGTTGTGGGGTTATTTCGTATGTGTTTGTGAAATCAATGAAAATGAAAGGGGAATTACTGCCAGAAGGGGACGTTGGACCCTTTTGGGATCAATAGATTGAAGAAACTTCTAAGTGTACGGAAGACATTGGTCAAAGTTTCAAGTCTCTACCCGTTATGGTTTCAGAGGAGTAGCGATAACAAGCATTTCGTACAAAAGGGGCAATAACTCTCTAACTATTACAAAGTGGGAGCTGAAGGGCTACATTTTGAAACGTCTTAAGACGTCCTACTACATCCTTGATCAAATTTCTCTATATCACCCTAAACAAAAGAGATACAAAAACTCATGAATACACAGATTTTCAGATGACCTTGACCTTTGACCTTTACTTCATTTTGATCGGCCAAGGAAGACGCTTCCATCCCAAGTGGTCCGAAGTCTCTATGACAAATAGTAAAAAAGTTGGAAGTGATTTTATGAAATTGAAATACTTTCAGGGGCAATAACTGATAGAAGGGGGTCTCGGAACCTTTCGGTATGAATAGATTGAAAGAGCATCTACGTAAACTACAGACGTTAGTAAAAGTTTCAAGTCTCTATCTCTTATGGTTTCAGAGGAGTAGCGATAACAATCACTTCGTACACAAAGGGCAATCACTTTGTAAGTTCTAGGAGTGATCGAGCAAAGGGTCATTTGGTACCATAACTTTTAATGGTCAATCACATAAAGAAAAAATTGCTTCAATATCTCTTAAAACAAAAAAGCTGTCCCTGGAAAAAAAGAGAAGATAAAAAATAAGAATAATAATAAAAAACATAAGAAAAACAAAAGGTCTTTCACCTGAAAGGTGGAAAGACCTAAAAATGCAGAGAATAAGAATTTCCAATGTAAAAATAACATTGATGAAAGTTTATTTTTCGAGGTATTACTGATGGAAATACGGGGAAATACTGTTTCATATTCTTCATATATCAAAAAAGAAATAGACCAAAAAGAAAAAAAAATACTATTGCAAGAAATTGTGGATTTAGAATCAGATGCTTTCATTGATTTAAATAAATTAGATGAACAAAAAGGAACTCGAGAGTATTAGAAAAGAAAAGTTACTAGGCCACATTATAAGGTCCCGAGCTCGCTGGGTATAGGAGGATGAAAAACCATCAAAATATTTTTGTAATTTAGAATCTAAGAATAATTTAAATGAAAAATAAAAATTGAATTAGAGGGTACTGGCACTGCATATGAACAAACAGAAATTTTAGATGAAGTTAAGACACATTATGTCTCTGTATAAAAGTGTAGATTCAATTTTAGTTCTAAATATGAATTTAGAAGAAATGTTCTCAAATTCTAATACTCCTAAAATAGATACAAGTCCAAAGGTCTTGAGAAAAACATCGAGGAAGGAAAAGCTCTTAATGGATTAAAGCATATGAATAATAATAAGTCCCTCAGTAGTGATGGGTACATGTATGCTGCAGAATTTTTTTTTTGAGCGATTTTAGAAATTTTGATGTTATAGTTAATAACTGTATTTTTCTTTAAAAAAGAGCTTTCTATCTCTATAAGGCTTGGAATAATTTTATGTTTGCCAAAAGGTGACAAACCAAGATAGTTTCTAAAGAACTGGCGACCAATAACCCGTTTAAATGTCCTCTACAAGATTATATCAGGTTGCCTAAGTTTAAGAATCAAACAAGTTTTGGACATAATTATTTCAACTACACAATCTGGTTTTATAAAAGGTAGATACATAGGGGAAAATACTCACTTTGTTTAAGATCTGATGTAAATTTGTGCATGAAATTATATTTAATTCTTTTTGTTTCCTATTGCAAATTAATCGGTGAAATCTCTCTCTCTCTCTCTCTCTCTCTCTCTCTCTCTCTCTCTCTCTCTCTCTCTCTCTCTCTTAGTTCATCCGGTTATTAAACAAAATAAAGATAATGAACCAAAAATGCATGATTTGATTTAATAATCGGTTTAAGGTATGTATTTTTTTTTAAATTTAAATTATATATAGGTTTAATTCTAGATCTGCTAAATACATGTTAAGATGAAAAGACCCTCAACTGCATTTGTTATATCGAGCAGGATATTGCTGCTTTGTTTGTCTAGTTTTGTTCGTTTATGTATATCTAATTAAGGTCTTCCGTTTCCAACGGAAGACCTTATAGTTTTCGTACTGTTTCTTATTAAGGTCTTCCGTTTTCATCGGAAGACCTTATTTCTTATTAAGGTCTTCCGTTTCCAACGGAAGACCTTATTGTTATTGCTTTGTTTCTTTTTCCCTATTATTATTTTTTTTCTTACGCTTTTTAATACAAGCGATTTCTTGAAAACGACTCAACCGATTTTCGTGAAAATTTCAGATCTTGTAGATATCGATTAGAACCTTATTTATAATTTTTTATTTTAATGACGTCATTTCCGTTCGGGAGATATTGGTGTTTTAGTGATTTTTAGAAGGTCAGTTTGTCCTGCTATCTCCTCCTAAACGAAAAAAGATATTGAATTTAAATGTTCAGGGATTGTAGACGAAAGATTGTAAATGTGTTTAAAGGCATATATGGTTGTCTGGCTTCAAAGGCGTCGAAACTCGCCTTGACTCGAAAATCGAGTTTGAAAAAACGACGTGATTTTGAAATTTTTCGTTCTTGATCACCTTTCCTGAAAATATTTTAACATAACATATAGAGCAAATAAAATTTATATTTACAAGAGCTTTCGTTTGATATCATGAAAAAGGGGCTGCTCCCTGAAAATAGGGGTCAAAAGGGCTCTAAAGTCTTTTTCCATGGCACTTTACTGAGAAATATTTTGTAATATGTTTAAGAAGCAAAAATGTTAATCTTTCACTTATAAATCTATACATTATATAGATTTTATCATGCGTTACGTAATTAGGGGTTTTAAGGGGCCAGAAGTCAAAAACTTCGATGAATTATATCTCAAAAAGGACAAATATTTTGAAAAGCAATATAGAATAAAAGATGCTTAGAATGATGTTTTAAACAATATTCAATCACAAAAGTTTCGTATTCCGGCCCCAATAGGGAGATAAAGGGACGGCCCCTAAAACGTCTTATCCTAGATAGCTCAAAAACATCAAAGAATTTCTAAACACATGTTGAACAAAATATGTTTAATATCAAAAGACCTTTCATATGATGCCAAGAATAAGGGGCTGGGTCTTCAATTTAGGGCCAAAAGGGCTCTAAAGTCTTTCTTCCATAGCACTTTACTGAGAAATATTTTGTAATATGTTAAAGAAGCAAAAATGTTTATCTTTCACTTTTAAAACTAAACATTATCAATTTTTTATCATGCGTTACGTAATTAGGGGTTTTAAGGGGCCAGAAGCCCAAAACTTTGATGAATTATATCTAAAACAGGACAAATATTTTGAAAAGCAATATAGAATAAAAGATGCTTAGAATGATGTTTTAAACAATGTTCAATCATAAAAGTTCCGTCATCTGGCCCCAATAGGGAGATAAAGGGTCGGCCCCTAAAACGTACTATCCGAGATAGCTCAAAAACGGCAACGAATTTCTAAACACTTGTTGAACAAAATATGTTTAATACCAAAGGACCTTTCTTTTGAAATCAAGAAAAAGGGGGTGGCCCTTTAATCTAGGGACCGAAAGGGCTCTGAAGTATTTCTTCCATACACCTTTACTGAGAAAGATTTTCTAATATGTTAAAGAAGCAAAAATGTTCATCTTACACATATGGAACTATACACTGTAAAAACTTTATCATTCGTTACGTAATTAGGGGTTATAAGGGACCAGAAGTCCAAAACTTTGATCACATATCTCAAAAAGGACAAATTTTTTAAAAAGCAATAAATTTTGAATACTGGATGCTGAAAATAAGAGCTTTTAACAATATCCAACCATAAAAAAATGCACGTTCATTTGAAGTCAAGGTTTTATCCCCTGTTCCGAAAATCGGAAGGAAGTAATATCTGCGTTGCTCGCAACGATTTTTTTTGGGTGTATACCTGATTTCTTATTATACATAAACAGAAATGTAAGTAAAATGTAATTTGAAAAAAATAAATAATATAACATTAAAATATATGCAAAAGCTGCATTACTGCTCAAACCTCAGCTGAAATAGGTGCTGGCGGAAAGAAAATTGGGGGGAACGTATTCTATAACATCTTATTATTATAATACATGTACTTGCATGCAAATTTCATCTCTGTCTTACCTTACACGCATGTATGTTTATGATAACTTTGGACCACACAATATTTGAAGTATAAATATCTAAGTATCATTTTTTTCTGTAATAAAATCATTTTGAAGAGGCAGTTGTGACAATAAAACATACGAAACTATTCTAGTTAAATGTTGACTAATTGTTAATTATTTTTTGTGTATCATTTTGATTCATGCTGCATATTCAGGAGGCATATTTGAAATTCTCGTTTTAATTGACTATATAAATCAATATAAAAAAAATACGTGACCATGAACACCCCCCCCCCCTCCCCCCATTTATATGCACGTAATACTTTTTGTAATGCTTTTTGCATTCTTGTAATGAAATTCAACCCAGGCAATGATCCTGTCTGGCTAATCCTATAAATTTGAAAAAAAAAATATGTGAATTCCAACGATTAAATCAGTCGGAGGTCGGGAGAGGATACTTGCAAAACGATATATCTTTGAACGAGTTAGCAAAATGAAGATGATGTAAATCGGATATACTCGTATTTTTTCTTAACGGAGTTATTAATGGTTAGGGAAATGGCCGAGGTGTTACGGTTGGATGTGCTGTCAATATCTAATATTAGCACAGCTGGCGTTGGTAGAAGAAAAGCTACGCAGTTAAAAGATCACCAGCAAAGATTTTTATTCGGCAATCGAAGTTGAATGCTATAGATACTTGGATATCACAAGAAGTAGAGGCATTTATCCAAGCTTAAGTTTGTCATTGATTTTTGTACAGAACACATCTGACGAAGTGCATAGTGTAAGTTTTACCTACGACGCGATGATTATGAAATACACGCCATTACAGCCATACAAGTAATAGCTTTCCAAAAAGCTTGCCTGACTAAACAAATTTATTCAATGTAAGCATGCATGTATTAATTAATCTTATCAGAAATGAATTTTAATTTTCCCTGCTGATCATAAATTTATAAACGGAACGTGCAAATTTAAGACGAAATGTCAGTCTTTTCTTCGATCTAGAACATGTACATATATATTACTTGAAATTCATTTATTTTATTAATTCAGTTTTTTAGGAATGTATACATATCATATACATGTAAGTGCATGTAAGCTTGAAAGCTGTAGAGTCGTTTTTTAAAAATTGTATTTGTTATATTAAGATGAAAAATCAAATGAAAGGCATTTTTAAAAATTTCCAACCATATGAAATATGAAAGGGTATACAAACACGTATTGTTTTTGAATGTGTGTGAGCAGCTTCATCAAAATCATCTTTACAAGCAATTAAAAAAGTTTGAATTCTCAAATTCATAAAAAAATCCCTAACTGTAACTTCAATTCAATTAGAATTCCTTATTTGCAGTTTCATTTATTGCATGCTCCTACAAAAGTGGGGGGGGGATCCATGATATTTCCATTTATCCTATAAAGTTAAGAAAAGTACCAGTTGCCAAAAAAGTGGGGAGGGGGAAGCAGCCTCCCTCACCCCAACCCCCGATGCTACGTGCCTGTGATGTAAACACATATCGGCATGATCCCAACGGACTCGTCAACTATTCGGCGCGCAAAAAATATGAATTAGATATTATGGCGCGAAATCTACGCAAGGAATGAACTCATCCATTGGCAGAGATCCATGGGGAGGGGGTCAGAAGAATTTTTTGACAATTGTTTTGTAACAGCTACATACATGTATATCATACTTTGGATAGGATGTTTTGGAAGAATTCTATCGAATTAAAAAACACACTTGATTAATAATTATTAAATGTAGTAATGTACATTTAGTAAGACACGCGAGTTATGACCCCTTTTCAAGATTAATGAAATCGCCCAACTGAACGAAAATCGGGCCACACCCCGCTTTGGCGATTTAGTTCCTCCAGTAAACATTCCAGCTGTATAAATATATATTTGTTTTTTATCCAAATTGATGACTCTCTTGCAATCATGATAATCCAACGCCAATTATACCATTGTACCGTAAAAGACAATATGTTACAACTTATTGCGATGATCCCCTCCCACTTTTTCACCGTTCAAATATGGTGGAATGCCTGATCTATTTTTAAATCAGGATTACACACGTGCACTTGAAAACTCTTGCTCGCTATTTTTATAACATGCCATATACCATTTTCTTCAATTGTGATTGTAAATGCTGACATCTTAAACATGCATCGGTAAATTTTTTTTGTGAAATATTATGATATTGCTTGTCCCATTGTCTGCACTGTTTCGGAGATTGCAACTTTTAAACCTTAGATATGCCTGACGTCATGACGTCAGGCAATGAATTTCTTTTATCATGTTGGCGTTCAGAAGGCAAAGGTCGACCCACAGGGAACTGATACGATATTTTGTGATTTTTTTTATATTTTTGTTTATAATATACAAATCAAACATAGCGATTTCGTAAAGTTTGATTACAATCTACACGGGACTCCCAAAACGTAGTCTTTGGCTCCATCATGCATTGCGGTAAAATGGCGTTCCTAATGGAAACAACCTATGAGTTATGCACCGTAGTTCTAAAAAAATCTCTTAAATTGGCCAAAAACACGACAAAAATTAATTTTAAACTTTCAAAAACATTTCTGAACGTCTATGTGTCATGTTCATAACTGTTTACTTGTAAATTATGTAAGATACATTTTTAAAATGGAAAATTCACCCATATCTTCGATCACTCGTTACTATAACTGATTAGAAATAAATTGTATGGTATGATTTGCTTATTTATCATTTTTTGTTAACGTATAGTGTCATTTACATCATTTTCAGGTTTAATTATGTTGAATAATTTTATGTTTAACAAGGTTTTCTAATATCGGAATCGTTGAAGCGATTATAATTGTTTTGATGATAAATATCTGTTTAATATAAAGAGTTATTGTCTCTAGAGTGAGAATTTGTTTAATTTTCTAGGTTTTAAAACAATCAATCCTATATTTACAATACAAATAAGATGTTTTTAATCATTGCTAGAGCAGCCAGTTTTTGTTAGCAACCGGGGCTCTTTTTTTCTTTATGTACTTATCTATTTGTGAGTTTGGTGACTTTAAATTGTAACACAATACGAAAAAAACCCAATTTAATGCAATTTACCTTTTAGTAACGATTAAATTCTATGAAAATTACAAAAATATCACTTTTTAAGCAACGTCCAAACATCCAACTCCGGGTATAAATAACTATCTTAAGTGCAAATAAACACCAATTTTGTGCAAATAGGATCGATAGTGAATTATATCCTGGGTCTTTTAAAACATGTTCTAGTTTGCCAACACATGCAGCACTTTGAATGATGATTTTTTGTGGACCCCATGTATTTATCGAAAAATCGCCATTTGTTGTACAAGTGTGAATGCATAGACTCCTGAAAAGGAGTCCAAAATACTTGCAGAAATTCGCTTCTGTTGACTCAATTTTGGGAGCTCGTCTAGACTGGATAAGAGCAGGTTTTTAAAAAGTTTAAGGACAAAAAGATAATGACAAGCCTTTTTGGTCGACCTTTGTAATAAACATCAGCTTTGAGTGGTACACTTTTTCATAAAAATACAGGTAAGTCTCAGGTGAAAGAGTTAGACATGCTATAATTGTTATCACACCACAATTAATACCTCTTGTTCTTAACCTATATAATAAAGCTATGCCTTCAGAAACCTCATAAAAAAAAACAACGAAAGCGAAGAAAAAACATTATACTAGCGGTGCATATATAAATGCAAACACCGTTTCAATGTTTGTTGTTAATAAATTATGTCTTCTTATATAGGTTATAATTAATTTCAGAGCAATAATAACACGAGAAAAATATCTTAATACAGTGAGATGTTTCGCTCTGTGGAGGGTGCGAAACATCGAGGTGCGAATCATCTCAGCGTGAAACAGAATAGGTGCAAACCATCCTGGATTTTGCTCATAACATGAGCGCTTCTGGTTTGGTTGATTCTCCCCTATTTGGATTGTTGTTGGTTGTTGATTGAGATTAAGACACACTTATAGCATTGTAGAATTATATATAAAAGGATTGATGGTCATGGTTAATTCTAGTCTGTTGATTGTCTTTTAATGAAGAAGAGCTCTATATAAAAAGAGCTCTGTTTAAAGCCTCTTCATAATGGAGATATCTCTCCTTGCTTGTTAGTCCCCTACCGGTGAAAACCGGAGGGGACTATAGCTTTCCTCTGCGTCCGTCAGTTCGTCTGTCCATCTGTCTGTCCCACTTCAGTTTTCCACATTTTTTTTCTTTATGTGTTTGAGGAATAATATGAAATTTGCTGAAATGCTTCAAAATGTCAAACTACAGATCAAGTTTCCACTTTTGTAGCGTCTGTTTGTCATATTTTGGAAAAAATTATTTTTTATATTCCAATTTTTTAATGTTCGGGTTCGATATTCTGCATAACAGTGCATTGTTTTCACAATTTCCACAAACCGGTAGGGGACGTGTATTGCTTATGCAAAACTCTCAGAATGCTTGTTCATAATAGAATTATTAATCATGCAAGTATTTATATTTATTGAAACAAAAACAGTTTTTGAAGTCTTTAAATCAACAAATAGACACATTAATAGACACATTAATAATAAAGTAATAATTGGCTAACTAAAATCACTGATAAACAGTACATATAGAATGATTTTGGTATAAATACCAGATGGTGTCCAAATTGTGTTATATGCAGAAAATTAGAAGATGGGACAGATGTGATAGTTGGTGTACATGTATGTATATAATTTTTTTATGCTGTTCTCTTTTAAGTCTTTTGTTTAAATGCCCACAGGGAGCCTTTCTGTCTGCCCCTGCCGATGCGGGATGGGAGGTTGTTTTAAATAAAACACTAGCCACCTTTGTTTTAGTTTATCTATGAAACAATATACACATAAAACAAGTTAACAAATATGGGAAATTTATTTTCAACTATTTTCTTGTACCTTTTCAATATCGTCATGCACTCTATTATGATCTTTATAAGTTTTTCGCTATAATTATAGGTGTCATAGTCATTTTTGAAAGATTTCAGGCAAGAGGATGGTCATCATTACAATATTATAATTGTTTTACTCCATAATGAAACTTAATTAAATGCATATATGAGACTCCTCGACAAGTTTGTGTAAGGGCTGTGATACTCAGGTGACCGTTAAGGTTTATTGGCCTCCTGTTTATTGAAGGCTAGTAATGTCAATTGCAAAAAGATGCCAGTAATATGACACACTTTCAAAAAACATTAATTCCTTGTGTAGATGTTTCATCATGGTATATCGATTTCAATCAGTGTTTTTGTGTCTTCATGGAGAAGACATATTGGATACAAATTCGGTATTCCATAATTATTGTCCATTATTCTATGTTTAATAAAAGCTGCGCTTAGGTTATGAAGAAATTGGGTTCTAGAAAAAAAATACTACTTTAATTTGATCTCATCAAGTTTATTTTACTAAAATACTGTAATCAGTAGAAATTTGAAATGTTTAGAGCACATTGTGGACTAGCGGTATATATAACTATATATGATACTCATTTGGGTTGGGAAAAATGATTATCATAAGAGTAGCCTACATGTCGGGCCTTATGTGCAAGCAGGCATGAAGAAGTTAGGGATGTGAGTCTACTTTAAGCTTGAGTTGAATCACTGTATTGAAATTGTTTGTTTGAAAATGTTGTTTCTCTTTATTTTATCGTCCTTCCTCATGCATTAAGTTTTGATGTCCTTATCAGGGTGAACACTTAGAAGAAGTTTTGTTGAGTCTATAGGGGGTATGATGTTATAAATATTGTTTGTTTTAGGTACTTTTGTGCAATAAATTTTAAGTAAAAGTTATATTATAATTTAATCCTAATTAAATTATACTTTAATCATAAAAAGATAACTTATAAAGAAAAAATTAAAAATCATGGGCTTCTTACTTCACACAAAGGTTGCTTTTCAGTTATCACCTGATGTGTCTTAAATTTGATCTAAGGTCATGTGGGCAAGTTTAAGGCCACTGGTAGAAAAATTTCAAAATTAATATCTGTTCTGTATCTCTCAAAAAACTAAAGAAGTTGTACTTCAAACAAAGATTGATTTAACAAGACAGTCTGTCAAGATTTTGACCAAAGTTCATTTGGGCAACTTCACAGGGGGTGGGGGTCTGGGTATCATCTGTGAGCTTTCTCACACTGACTCACAGTACCTCTCATTGGTATAAATATAGTAGATGAACAGTTTGCAAGTCTTCTTTATTAACTGCAAGAAATTTGTTGAAATTTTATAAAAATTTAGGACACAATATCTAAATTAGGATTTTTTAAAAATGTTTTCTATAATATCTAAATATCTAAATAAGTAGGCAATTTTTTTTTGTTTTCTGTTTTCTCTGGGAATTTGGGTGTTTGGAATTTAGAATTTTGCAACAGACAAGAAATAGAATGATGTGCATATATGCATAAAAATTTTTATCTGATGATTTTTTATAAGTTATTCTCCTTTTCAATTTATTATGTAGAGTCATTGCATATTCTGCGATTCATTATATGTAGCATTGTAAAATAATGGGGGAGCATTGGATATATGAGATTGCTTTTTTTCCTTGACCTTATTATGAAATGCTGAATCTGGTCCATAAATTTTAGTTGCTTGAGCTAATTAAAGATTTAGAGCTGGTGCCCTTTGACCATATGTAAGTTTCTACTGGTCCAAAATTCATCATACTTGGATTGCTATTTGTTTTATGATACTTATGCACTACAGGCTTGAATGCTAAATGTTAGCTATAGAATTTGAATGCTGGATAAGGTTAAGGTGTTTGGAGCATGTTGTATAAACCCAATCATTTGGGTGACTAAAATAGACTGATTTTGTTGGTGTATATTATATAGGCAAATGTCTAACTTTCTATGATAATTGGTTTGTACGAGTCGAAAAATTATTTGATATTGTAATAAACAAAAGATCACACTATGCAGCTTTAAGATTTTGGAACAATTCAAATTGAGTAAAGCTCTTGCTCCTGGTTAAACAATGAATTAAATTCCACTCAAACTTAGACTTAAATACTTAGTATAACCTTGGATGTAAACATTAAAGTAGCTTTATAAAGATACATGAGAGCCTGATCTTGATTTCCTTAATCTTGGACAAGGTGTCAGTTATGGAGGAGTCGTTTGAAAAAAAATCTTTCCCTACTAACTCTCATGTTTCATGGAATGATTTGAAACATAATTTTAGAAACAGAACTGATCTCTATTATCAAGGATGCTTAAAAAATACTGTTCTACCTCACTCATACTTGCTCAATAGATGCATTTATTATGCTGTTGTATCATATGATCTGATATTATATTGAATGATATGATACAATGTTGAATCATATTTTGTTGTATCATATTTTACAACATTATCAACCTATTTACTGGTTATGCCAATGAGGACAATAGCAAGTTTATTTTCCCCTGAGACAGCAACTATTTCACCATTTTCCTTTTCAAAGGGGACAATGAACTTTGTATCACCCTCATAGCCAGTAGATAGATATATGGTGTGATCATGTGATTCAATATGGTATTATTGTACAATTCCAATTTGTATTATTTGATATGAAACAATATCTTGATGTGGTGAAATATTATGATTCAATGTCATACAGTACAATATTATATCATAGAATATCATATGACACAGTACAGGCATGGGGTAATCGTAATCGAGTAATTGTAATCGATTGTAATGACTACTCTTTTTCAAGTAATCGACAGTAATCTGTAATCGAAGAGATTTTCAATTATTTGTAATCGTAACTTAATCAATTACAGCAAAACATTTCAGTGTAATTATAATTACTTTTTCAATTACTTTCTATTACTCTTTAGATAAATATTTTGTGATGCACATATTAATAGAAAAAATACTCTACAAGTGTTATTTATAATATTATTATTAAGAATAAAATTAATTATATTCATGTAGTTGATTTTCCTCTTTCACTTAAAACATAAATATTGGTTAACATGAGTATATAATTAGATTCAATTTAATTTAAGAAGTATTTTATTCAAGTATATAAATACATTGAAATGGATTGAACAGCAGGCACAATGCCTATTTATGTTATCTCCTGTAGTCAAGGTATAATATGTAGTAGTTATACAATAGGTTTTAATTGGTTATGTACAGAAGGACGAAGGTGGGGCAAAAATGTCACGAGGACGCGCAGCGTCCGAGTGACATTTTTGACCCGCCTTCGTCTTTCTTTACATAACCAATTAAAACATATTGTTTAAGTCACATGTATCAGAGAAACCAAAAATCATATAGCACGCGCAAAGAGAAATTTTGGCTCTTCATTTCCCGCTTAGAAGTCGACAAGAAAGGACGACATATCAAAAGAAATGGAAGTAGACGACACATGCGAGGGTTTTTTTGATTTGGGTGGGCTATGGGACATCACAATTGACGATATTACTCTTTCGCAAGCAAGTGAGCAGATAGAGAAGGAGATTGAGTGCGAAAATGTGTTGGAGAACATCACGTTGTCTCAAGCGATCGACTTGTACAATCGCGGACCTGCCGACATGGAATCGGACTACTTTGTGGATTTTGACCTCCTTGCGAAAAAAGAGGGAGGATCTAGCATGCCGGTGGGTCGCTATGAACATTTTGTTAATGATAATGACTTGAAAGATTTGCTCAATTCGACAGAAAACAAAAACACGCGGAAGAACACAAATTGGTCGGTAACTACATTCAACGACTGGCGCTCCGATCGGATGATGATGACAGGGGACCAGATCCCGGATATTCTGGCCTTCTCAGCAGAGGAGCTTAATTTTTGGCTATCAAGGTTTGTTGTTGAAACACGACGCAAGGATGGCAAGGCCTACCCTCCTAAAACACTTTACATGCTTTGTACTGGACTTTTAAGACATCTTCGAGAAAACGGAGTGCATTTTAATTTTCTTGATGAGAAGAATTTCCAGTTTTACAAATTCCGGAAAACTCTAAGCGCGCGGATGGCAAAACTTACCGCACAAGGCGTGGGGACATCTACTAGGCAGGCCGAGCCAATTTCTGAAGAGGCAGAGAATATTCTGTGGGAGAAGGGTCTCCTCGGTAACAGTACAGGAGAATCAATGCTAAACACCCTGTTTTTCTACAATTGCAAGCTCTTTGGTTTGAGAGCTGTTGACGAACACAAAACATTATCCGTAGACCAGTTTGAGCTGGGTCAAGACCAGAAGGGCAAGTTTATAAATTTTACAAGAAGGACAAACAAGACCTATAAAGGTAAATTAAATTTACTAATAATTAAAATCTAATACATATAATTTAACAGCTGTGTAATGGTTTTGTAAATCTTTATTAAGGCTATTCTAATACAAAATAACTGTTCATCTGCGCATCTATCGGTTGGTTTGTTCTTACTAGTCTACAACGGTTGATAAAGCTTATATGGAAAGTTTAATAATTACAAAGGTGATATTGCCCAAAAAGAAAAAGAAAAGAATTGGTTTTAGAAAAAAATATATATTTGAGTATTTAAGGTTATTGCTATCTTTACAGGTGGATTGTATTAAAGACACGTGAGCGCAAAATCTATAAGGCATCATTTCCAGGGCGAAAAAGTTTTCAATATCTACAAGGAATACTTCGATCTGGTGGTGGTTAATTCAGAAAATAACCGATTTTACCGGCGACCACTGGCAAACGGAGAAAACAACGAAGTCCGTTTCAGTGTACAGCCTATTGGAGTCAACAAATTATCTACAATTATGAAAAATATGTGCGACAAAGCCGGAATTCCCGGATTCTTCTCTAATCATTCGGGTAAGCGCACCTGTGCAACCGCTCTTTACCAAGCCGGGGTTCCGGAACAGGAAATCATGGAACGCACAGGACATAGATCCATCGAGAGTGTCCGTAAATATAAGCGTCCGAGTGAAGAGATGCTGCGTGATATTTCCAATGCATTGGAGCCAAATGAACCAGTCGGCAAAAAGGCCAAAATCTTGGATGGAATTGAAAATCCGAAATGTGGAGATTGTAAAAACATGTTCAATAACTGTAAAGTATATTTCAACCTTTGAAAGAGTCTTAAGTGTTGAGTATTTTTTATTTGTTAAATGCCGTGTGTGAACTAGTTATGTTTACCCATACAGCCTGAGAGGCGAAACACGCACTAGATTTGTTTGTCATTTTTTGTTGAATCAATTGATGTCAATTTGCAATGAACAAAATTATGCAAATGATGTGTTGCGTCATGGTTTTATTAGTGAAGTTTTACCACGCCTACTGGGTATCAGGGGTTATGTACAGATACCCACAGTTAAGATCAAAAGAAATTTACCGCAGCTATGGTACATGAGTAATTATATAATTTTATATAAGATATATATACATATATATTGCAATGGAATTTTGTATAATAGATTAATATTATAAATAGCATTGGAAGGAGGTACAGTGCAAAAAAATAAACAAAACAAATATCTTATGATAGGAAAATGAAAATTAAAAAATAAAAATAGAAAAATAATGGTTAATTGCTAAGGTTGAAAATAAAATAGTATATGTAGTGTAGAGAAAAAATGAGAAAGAAAAGAAAAAACATGTAATAAAAACAAAACAAAAATTAATAACAGAGTAGAAAAAAATGGAAAGTTTTGGGGGATGGGGTGGGAGGGGGAGAACAAATACGCAATAAAAAATGAAAAGGAGTGTAAGGAAAGTCAGTGGTACCCATTTTGATACATTTTTTATACAATGTGTACATTTTTACCTATACATTTACTTAAATCTGTTTGTACTTTTTATGTAAAAATGAATTTTATTAAATAATAGTAAGTTATTTTGAAATGTTCGTTTATCACTTCCAAAAAGTAGATTCTTAATTGTGATTGGTATGGAATTGTCGTTCTAATAATCAAATAGAGATTTTCTTTGGGAGGCATATGATGGACAGTGTAAGATATAATGTTTAGAGTCTTCCACTTCAAGAAAGCACTTAATGGGGACAGACATTGGTATTTTGATTGATGGAATCGATGAGAATCATCAATGCAAGCATTTTCTCTTCTACTATGCTTAACAAAATATGACTCCTTCTCTAGATATATTGCGTCAAAGTTTAAGTACTTTGGTCCCTTAAAAATCCCTAATTACGTAATAATTGGGCGTGGCAATGATTTTCTTGATAGATATTGTTACGATTAACAACTTTGCTTCTATAATGCATTACGAAATCTTTATCATTTTTAAGTTATCTGTAATAGAGTTTACGAGTGTCTTGGCCCCTAATTAAAGGGGCCAGCCCCTTTTTCTTGAATTCAATTGAAAGATCTCACAAATTCTAACATGTTTTGATCTTACATCTATTTAAAATTGTTTATCATTTTTGAGATACAAATGTTTGAATATTTTAGGGGCCAGCCCTCTAGATCCTTAATGGGGACAGACATTGGTATTCTGATTGATGGAATCGATGAAAATCATCAATGCCAGCATTTTCTCTTCTACTATGCTTAACAAAATAAGTCTCCTTCTCTAGATATATTGCGTCAAATTTTAAGTACTTTGGCCCCTAAAAATACCTAATTACGTAATAAATGGGCGTGGCAATGATTTTTCAGATTTTAGAATAATGACCACTGGCAATCATCTGTGAAAAAATGGTGGAAATCGGCCAATTAGTTTTCAAGATATCGCGTGTACAAAAATTTGTGGAAAAAAAATAATAAAATTAAGAAACAGTACGAAAACAATAAGGTCTTCCGGTGGAAACGGAATACCTTAATAAGATATACACAAAAGAACAAAACTAGACAAACAAAGCAGTAATATCCTGCTCGATATAACAAAGGCAGTTGAGGGTCTTTTCATCTTTAACATGTATCTAGCAGATCTAGAATTAGACCTAGAAATAACTAAAATAAAAAAAATACATACCTTAAACCGATTATTAAATTAAATCATGCAACTTTTCCAGCGAAAGCCATATCAAAATCCTAACCGTTTTTGAGTTATTAAGCAAAACCATTTAGGGGCCATTGTCCCTTAATTTAAGGGGCCCGCCGTTTTTTATTGGTGTCAAATGAAAGCCCTTGATATTTTGCAGAAAGTTTATTCTACAGGTCTTAACAAAATATTTTCGTTTAAAAAATATAAAGGAAAATATGTCTTAAATTTTTGCACTTTTTGGAATCCTGTTTTTTAGACCCCCTACCTCATCCTAAATAAAAAATGTAATCTAAAAACAAAAACCGATGTGCACAACTTCAATGTCTCTGTTAATCAAATTCGTTGGATTCCTATTCCCTGCTATTATAGTCTCGGTGCCTTTGTTTGAAAACAAAAGGCCCGAAAAAAAATTTAAAAGGGGGAATTACCCTTTAACGGAAAGGGAATTCTAAATTTTATGAATTGCTTAAGATTGTGTTTTGTAAAGTTCATTAGCCCTGGAAATTTGAGCAAAAACCGTTCAGAAATGAGCAACATATGAAGCCTCGAAGAAAAAAAAATATTAAGAATAATCTTAACCAGCACAATAATAGAAAGATCTTCCGTTTCCAACGGAAGACCTTAATAAATACTTAAAAGCCCTACCTGACTTAATTTTATGGAACAACCCTTCTGCTTGATATCTAAAGAAAGATCTTATCATTTCGAACATTTTTTGTTAAGAAATGTTTAAAACTGTGTTACCGTTCTAGATATATATGGACAAAAATGTATTAGGGACCGATCCTTTAACTCCTTTAAGGGATTTGGTTACGAAAGAAATATGGTTGAATATTGTCAAACACATTGTTTTGAGTATATAATGTTCAAAGCTCCTTTCAGATTCATTCTATCAAAATTTGGCACGTCTGGTCCCTAAAGGCAATACAGGACAGTTAGGACACTGATCACGTGACTATCATTGTAATGATGCTTTGATGTGCTAACTTATTATGACGTCATAATTGATTTGGTTTTAAGATGATATAATGTTATTTATCCATAATGACGTAAAACAAGATAATAAAAATAAAAACTTTATTTAAAGTTATAGCTTGTCTTGTGAATCCTATTTGAAACGGGTTGATAATATTCTTACGTTGTATATACTTATCAAGTCTTGAATTAAAAATAAAGTTGAAAAGCTTGCCAATTTAGCAGGTTATTATAATTTCCCTATAATTGTTTGGGTCATTAGTTTTATTGGATTTGTAAACAGGAGTAATATAACCCTCACACCATCTCACGAGCTGCATCTGTGGCTAAAACAAAAGGGAACTTTGTTTCTGTTGATGATATTTTGACAAAAGTAGGATGGTCTAATGTTGAAAACTTCCAAAAGTTTTATGATAAATCTGTTGTCAATAATGACAAGTATTCAAATGCAGTTTTGAAATTGATTTAAAGAGTTTGTTTTATATTGATTTTTTTGTATGTGTTGTGCACTTAAGATTCACATTATCTCGGAAGTGACATTTACGAAAAATATTAAGGAAATTAAACGAGAGTTACCTTGGTAAAGGCGAAGGTTGATTCCAATTATTGGAGTAAATAAAAGGCACTGTTGAGATAAGATACCTCCCTCCCACCTTGCAGGTGGTGTAAGTAAAACCAAAAATGAACAGCATTATGTATGAAAATATCTACCCAAAAATGTTTAACTGTGAAGCAATTATTTTTGCGGCTGCGCAGTGCTATTCACCTTATATCTACAGTGCCTGTTATATACTCCAATAATTGGAATCAAACTTCGCCATT